>PVJX010003203.1:0-112695 GCA_004027295.1 Dolichotis patagonum | reverse complement strand
ATAAAATTACAGAAAAATGAATATAAGCAAATGACCCTGAAATGGCTGCAAGGAAATAAAACAGATCTCATGTGAGGGATCGGAATTAGGTTGGTGTGACCATCTTAAGCAATGCTGGAAGTTAGAGACAAAGGCCCAATGCCTTCAAAATTGGGAAATTATTTTCAAACAAAAATCTTGCATATGACTTACTAGAAGGATAAACAAAGTCATTTCTACTCATGTGAGGACTCAAAATTTCCCTCCCATCCACCTTTTCTCAGGAAGGTACCAAAGGAGATGTTCCACCAAAACAAGAAAATGAAACAGGAGCCAGGACACAAGATCAGGTCCCAGAATGACAGCCACTGCTGAGAGAGCAGGATGGCAATGCAGACCAGGAAGCAGAGAGCCGTTGGGCTGAGGGGTAGCAGGGAATTAATACTCAAGTGTATAGAAAATGATCAGGCATTTTAATAGATGGATTCAAAAGTATGGGAGAAATTGAGTGGTTCCCAGAATGCAAAGCGAATGTACCATCTGCTAATTAACATTAGAGGAAGAAATGAAGGTCATATGAGCCACAAGGCATGGTTGAGACATGACTTGTCTCAGGTGTGAACAATATTTGATGATCAAAATATTGTAAGCTTTGGTGCTTTGTAAGCTTTGGCGCTTGGGTGTAGCTCTGTGGGACTAGACTTGTCTAGAATGTGTGGGTCCCTGTATTCAATCCTCAGTTCCATATATATGTGGCTTTGGGTACTGATTTACCCCAAAATTAATATAAACATAGGTGAAATGGGACGTAGAAAAGGGGGTAGGCAATAAGCCCTCCTTGATCATGGCAGGGAAGTTTAAGTGTCTCAATGGTAATATGGGAAGTAGCGTTGAAACTGTGCTGCAGGGAGACAGAAGTTGAAGATGTCGATTCGTGGCAGATTGGAAAACAGAGATGGAGAAACGAGGAAGGAGCCACCTTTGTATGGTCAGAGTGCTATTTGAAGAATAGATTAAAGTTAACTTAAAATATGCAGACCTGATGAACAGATTTCCTTAAAAAGCAGGCTTTCTGGTGCATTGGAACAGGTGGTGGAAGGGAAGTGGAAGCCTGACTCTCCATCCTGCGCCATCGCTTGGTGGGCGGGTCACCTCCCTCTCCGGGCTCAGCTTCCTGGTCTCCAAAATGCTGGACAGGGAGATCTCTAAAAATCCCTTGATGGCACCAAAATTCTATAATTTGGGGCTTTTCAATGCCTCAGGTCACTAATCAATCATTATGTTCGGCACTGGTTTTAAAAACTATTTGCAAGTATGAAAGGTACCTGGGCAGGGTTTCCAAGTCCAATCACCAGCCTCACCCATATCTTCCTGTGGACACTGCCAGAAACAGCAAATTTGCATTAAATTTAAACTTTGCAAACAACACACCCGGTTAAATTAGACTTGCAGATAAACAATGGAGCAGTTTTACACAAACAAGTAAGGAAAGAATGATTTATTATCTGAGAGTCAAATCGAACCAGGCATGGTGGTCCCTTCTGCTTCTGAAGTCTCGGCAGCTCCTGGGACTTGTTATCGAGTAACAGCTGATCGGGTCGGCATCTGGGACCCAGGAAAACTCAGGACATGCTGGGGCCTGGTCAGCAGCTCTCAAGGAGGCAGAAGTAAGAACTCTGCCCAGTGGGAGTTCTATATACAGGGCACTTCTCAGCATCCCGCTCACCTCCTCCCTTTCCGCACTGAGGGGCAGGGCTAGAGAGTGGACGGTGCCCAGTGAGAAACTGGCTCACTCCCTACGTGAACCAGACCAGGAATGTTTCCAAGGCTGGAACCAAGTCTCGTTTCTGTGTCCCCGGTGTGATGGTTGGCAGTGTGGGTTGAGGGAATGCACAGCCCTGCTCTCTCCCAACTCGCTGTCTCCTGGATGGGGCAGCTGCACCCTTCAGAGAAGTGGGTGAGTGGGGTAGATGGAAGAGAGCTGTTGTCTGCAGGGAAAACTGAGCATCTTCTCTTTTCCGTGTGCTGCACTTAATGTTTATGTGTGTTTTGTCATTTGGGCCCCCAGGGACCCTGTGAGGCGGCTATGGTCCTGTCACCAGTGAGGAAAACTCAGAGATGGCATGTAGCATCCTTAGGACCACACAGGACCATACAGAGGGCAGGGGTTGCTGGGATTGGAACGTGGCTGTTAGGCTGGAAAGCCAGCTTTCTCTCTCTCGCTGGACCCTGTGTCTGTGTGCCAGGCAGGACTGGGTTTGAGGGGTAAGGAACTGAGCGCTGAGGGCTCTTCCGCCTGCTGTAACCCCAGCCCCTGCCGTTTGCAGGAGATCAGTTACTTCCAGTTCCCCGGGGAGCTCCTGATGAGGATGCTGAAGATGCTGATCTTGCCACTGGTGGTGTCCAGGTGAGAGGTGGGCGGGAGGCGCATGAGCTCTGTCCCTGAACCCTCTGCCTTGTGGGGGGAGGTGCTGCCCCGGCCAGGGACACAAGGTAGTGGCACTGGGTACTTTTTGTGGGACGCTCTCGCAGGCAGCGTTCAGGTGGCTCAGGACTGAAGCTTCCAGGCTCAGCTGAAATACTGTGTCCTTCAAGAAGCCCTTCCTGGCCTAAGGCCTATGACGGGTATTAGCTCCTCCTTAAACATCCTCTGAGTCACAGAAACAGCCAATCTGTCAAGGCCACCAGGGACTGCATGGTGCTGTGTCCAAAGCCCTCTCCATAGAGCAGACACCGTGGGCCGCTCTTCCCCTCCTGGGATACCCTCCCCCTGGCCTGGTCTCTGCCCGTCTCTGCCCCTCCACCCAGTTTCTCCCTCCACTCAGCCCCTGCACGTCACAGGTCCCACGGCCTCTCCTCACCTAACCTCATGGCTCTAGCATGAAACTCGGCTCTCCTGTGAGCTGCACATGGATTAACTCATGAGCTTATTGATATCTGCACTTGGATATTTTGCAAGCATTTCAGGCTCAACCTCAGTATCTTGAGATTTTGCCCAGAAAATGATTCCTCCTCCTGCCTGCTGCTGGCAGGAAGAGGCAGCTCTGTCTTCCAGTGCCCTGGGTTCTTTCCTTCCCTAACCCCTCAGCTGAGTCATCAACAGCGGGAGCTGATTCTGCCTCCTCGGGACAAGACAGCTCGCTCCTCCACTCAGGCCCGGGACTCTCATCTGTGCAGACTCCACCACAGCCACGCTGCTCTCCTCACTGTGGTTCCCGCTCTGCCTTCCACTCTCCAGCCAGTGGCCACAGTGATCCTGGGGAAACAAACCCCTGCCATTCATCCACCTCCAGACGCTTCCAATCATTCGCCTGGTCCAGGGAGGCCCAGCAGTCTGCCCTGCCTCCTCCCTCTCACATCACACCTGCTCCGGTCCTTGGGCTCCGTTCCCAAAGCAGACCAGACCTGTTCCCACCTCAGGGCCACCTATGTGCTGTGCTTTCTGCCTGGACCACAGTCCCTCATCTGCCTCCCCTTCATCGTCCTCTTTCTTAGAGCTCGACTCCTCCATCGCCTCCTGGGGAAGGGCCTCCGACCCACCCTTCTCACCCTTTCTTTCCTCACTCAGCACAGTTGTTTCTCTGCCACAGCAGCTTCACTCCCTGTTATTCTGTACCTGTAAACCCGCTGCCTTGTCTCCTCACCTCCCACTGGACTGCGAGCTTGGTAAGGTCACGGACAGCACCTGTGGACATTCAGTTCTGCTCGGTCAGTGCTTTGCCAAGTGCCTTTGGGGAGCAGTGGGTGCTCCCCAAAGCTGAACTGTTGCATCAGCAATGTGTGCCGTGCTCTCCCGGCGTGGTCCCTGTGGCGGGCGCTGCAGATACCCCATGAGCAGGGCTTCTGTGTCCCCCCACGTGGGGGGCAACACCGGAGAGGAACCGTGGTCCCCCCACCACTGAAGTGCAGTGATGGGGGACTCTCGGGACTCTCACTCTGCAGCGGTGCGCCCCTTTGCCGTGGCCTGTCCTCAAGGGACGCTGCAGAGGCGGAGCCCCCGTGTGGACCCGGGCGTCCAGCGGACTTGTAGCCCACCGCAGCGTCGCCATGTGTTCGCTGTGTGACTTGTACTAGCTGGTTTGTTTGTTTGTTTGTTTGTTTAATCAGTACCGGGGATTGAACTCGCTGTACTAGCTGTTTAAGAAAAAGGTCCTATCCAGACATCCGGGGCCTGGGTCCCAGAGCTGCCCCCCAGCAGGGACCCCTCTGTTCCCATGCCTAAGGGCCCATCCTGCACTCTCAGACACCCGAGTCTCTCCCCAAGACCAGAGCATTTCTTTCAGCTGGAGCCAGAGACCATATTAATGTAAGAAAAGCCAGTGTGTTCGTGTGTTCCATTTATTTCTTGTACAGCTTGGGCTGGAGCAGAGTTGCTGTGTCCACAAAATAGGAAGTGCTCAAACATCTTCTAACCAAGGGAGAATTAGACTTTTGTTTAACGATGTATTCCTGAGCTCAGGTCTCCCATCCCCGAGCCGTCCCTGCTTGGTTCTGATTGTCATCCACCCTGCATGGCTCCTGGCCAGCTCGGGCTGGGCATCCCTGCCCGCCAGGAGCAGCCTCACAGGCCAGAGCACATCCCCACAGCTTTGGCGAAGTCACTTGTTAAGCCTCACCCTGGGCCTCTGCACAGATCGGCCGGGGCTCTCGCAGGGTTGTTATGGATCCCCACAAGTGTTCTGATGGCTTAAGGAAACCTGATCTGCTTGGGTCCTGAGCCCCACCGCTGCCTAGGTAGCTGAAGAGCCCAGCAGGAGGGCCCTGGAGTTGGGCTGGACACCTTCCCCTTGCCTAGGCAAGCCACAGGCTTTTGTGTCCCCACATCTTCCCTCAAGCTAAGCTACTTCTGTGAATGCCTCTCTCCTCCTCGTCATTTAATTCTAAGTCTTAGCCAGTGTTCACCACCTGCCTTGAGTTTCTGCCTGGGAGATCTTCCTAGCTCCTCCTTCATTAGGAACTATTAATGACAGTGTCGTGGGTAGAGGGACCCATGGTTACCCTCGATGTATCTCACTGTAGGACACAGGCACCTCTTTTCAGCACAGAAGTGGCATCCATCCAAGCAAACCAATCAGCATTCCTGCCTGGAATAACCATTCCTCTTGCTCGCCTCGGGGTGAGAACCAGGCAGCATGACACCTCCATAGGAAGGGTGGCGTGTGGGAAATTGGGAGGCACTGGATTCATTTCCCCCCAAATCTTGCGCACCGGTGGGGCGGGCCTGGGGCCCAGCTCAGTCACTCTTCCCACACTTCAGCATCTTCCCCCAGAATCCACTCCATCCCAGCCCCTCACCTGAGCCCCTTCTTTGGCAGATATGCTGTAGTCCACCCAAAGGCAGCCCCGCTGTCCAGCTATGGCCTCACACTCCCATAAGCAAGAAGTCTTCCTGAGAATCCCAGTAGATCAAAGTTAGCATCTTCCCCAGGGCAGGGAGATAGTGTAATCGGGGTCCCCTTTAGAAGCCTGGACCTCTGGCTGGTTCACTCTGCTAGCAATCTATTGCTGGGAATTCTCCCTGCAGGCTCACGGATGCAGACCAGCTAGCAGGTATCATGCAGTGACTTCCATGGGTCAGCAGCGGGCCTGGCTGAATTGAGTCCTGCCCTTTGTCTCTGTGTCAGTCCCACTAGTGCTCTGTGCCCGGAGTGGGGCCGGGTGGGGTGGGGCTCAGCTTCTGACTTCTTCTAAACAAGCATAGCACCCTTACCACAGAAAGCAGCCTCATGCCTTCCTCCCGCCTTCTCAGTACCCAGCTTGGCACATAGCAGGTGCCCAATGAATGCTTATTAAATGAATAACAGGAGTGGGAGGGTAGTTGGAGTAGAGTTCAAGGAAAGGTTCATGGCTAACACCTGCAGGACGGCTAGAGTTATCTTTCTAAGATGTGTCTGTACTCTTACAAATTATGTAAGCAAACTACAGCCATTTTAGATAACAGAGAAAAATAATCATCCTATCATTCCACAACCCAAATTCTAAAGCATTGAGTATTTCTTTCACGTAAGTGCTTGTTCTTAGTCTTAGTGGTGATTTCACAAGGCCTAGGGTGTGGTCCTTGGCCAATGAGCTCCGCAACGTGACAGTGTTGGGCCCCAGAGCTGGTCAGACCAGATCCCTGACCCTGATGCTGGCAGGAGGCAGCCAAGCTTACTTATGCCAGCCTTCTTATTCCCAGAGATAAGTGCCCTCACCTAGGACAGCGGCTGCGGCATCTGGCCAGAGCTTTCCTTAACCACGGGAGCCTCCTTGGTTAAACCTGTTTGCCGACGAGACGGTTTAGTTATTCAACTGCCAAGTCAGTGGGCTCAGGCTTGCCACTTTCCATTCCTGCTCCCCACTCTGGGAAGCATGGTGATGGACAGGACCTGCTAAAGCATGACCGTGTCCTTCAGTCAGGACCCCTGTGCCATGGGAGGTGCTTGCCCAGGCTCCGACTGGTTTACCTCGCAGCCTTCCCTCTGCCAGTCCCACGTCAGTGACCCCTTCTTTATTTCTGCCCAGAGCCTTCCTTTCCCGCCCCCTCCCAGGAAAACCACTTGACACTGCCTTTAGGCCCCTTTCAGTTTTCATTTATCGACTATCTCAAAAAACATTGATAACTTTCTGTCCCTTTAAGTTCTTGGAGGATACCTTACCGTTATAGCATGGAAATAACTCTGCCTCCTGCTTTTTTTGGTTTCCGTTCAACATCATGTCATGAGAATTTCCATGCTGCCCTCTCGCCTTGGGAATCCTATTTTACTGCTCCACTTGGGCTGAAGCAAGGTTTGCCAAGTGGCTTCTGCATCACTAGAACCTTGGAGTGTGCTAGAGACACTGAAGGAACATCCCACGAGCTCCGTTGGTTACAGCACTCAGCTCCTGACCTGAGATAGACACAGTATCGCCTGCAAACTTACAAGGCAGGGCTTAGCAGGTGCTGTGCGTGTGTGTGCATGCGCACGCGTGCATGCGTGTGCGTGTGAAGTGCCCTTTATGGCCCTGCTGGGATTGGTGCTTGCATATAACCTTGGGAAGGCAACTGAGCCTTATTTTCACACATCCCCAGACCAGAGTGACACGAAGAACCAGGGGTGGCTAAACCAGCATCTGGATCCAGCTACAGCCTCCAATTCTCCACTTGCTTTTTGCCAAACCCTCCTCTCCCCTCGTTCTTCAACTTCTGAAATCAAGCATCACTCAGGGAAAACTGAATCCATGTGTTTGTGATTCACTGAGACTAAGCGTGAAAGAGTGTTTTGTAAGCTCCACATCACAGCAAAGAAGCCCAAGTGTGCATGTGGGTTTGTGAGGTATGTGGTATGTGTCTGTACATGTATGTATGGGATGTGTGCACTCCTGTCTATGCATTGTTTCCCTTCCCGTTTCTTGTAAGAATTTTAAATGGCTGTTTCTTAGAATCAGGAAATCATGTTTGGCCAAAAAAACAAAATTCTCCCAGCTCCCTTCTCCGCCTTGCTAGGGAACTTGAGTTTGGCAGAAAATTCCCAAACACCCACGTCTGACTCCTTGGAGATGGTTCTGGGCCAAGCAGCCGCTGACGTCTGGTTTGGGAGCCAGTGTGCAGGGCAGCTGCCCGGCTCCCCAGGACATGAGCTTGGGTGGGAGGAGGCAGGAGGTCTGGGCAGCCACAGGGCTAAGTGTGGTGTGGCCTGTGCTTCTGCGTTCTCCCCTCGAGTCCCGGGCAGCCAGCCGCTCTCAGCAGAGATCTGGGAATCTTCTGGTAGGAGTCTGGGAACTGCCCTTGGCCCTCTTGCCTAGTCATCTGAGAGCCTTACTCATCAGAAGAGGAAACATGACCCAGCTCTGGCCATGTGTGGGTCAGACCTTCAGCCCGGGGACTCCAAAAGTCCCCACCTATCCAGAGCCCATGCCCTTGCCTCTTCCAGTTAGCGCCTTCCTGCTCATCCTCCAAGGGTCCATTGGGCAGTGCCCCAGGGGAGGCTGGTCCCTTCCTATCAGGCACAGCTGTGATCCAGGACTTTGTCACCACCACAAACCCATCTTTTTACTTCCTGGACCCAGAGGTCCCCAGAGCAAGGGCTCATGATGAGTGGGGTAGGAATGCGTAGTGGAGTCTGAGGAGATGGGTGTAGTTTTGTAAAAGCTCCTGCTGCCCTTCAGGGAGAACGGCGGCCCTGACCAGAGTTTCGTAACACCCAGGGAGAGCTGCCTTCCAGAGCCCCAGCCAGAGCCTGGGGGGGCAGGCATCAGGAGCCCCACTGTGTGGGGAGAGGGTGGGAGACCTATGTTCCAAGCCAGGGAACCCTGCCTTCCCTTGGAGTCAGCTTCCTAGCCAAGGCCTGGTGGTGACTAGCTGGGCAGGTGTGCCAAGGAAGTCACTGCTCATGTTGGGCATCCGATGAGATTCTATTCCATATGCCTGATTTTCTCTGCCACCTGGCAGAGACAGAGGTGTGATGTCAGCGCATGGGGGAGCTGAGAACTGGACCTTATCCCTCCAGCTGGGAAATAGTTCAGAATGGTTGGTGATCTGACATGAGCTCTCCTAGGACTGTAGCTGCAGTACTCAGGGCTCTGGCGCTTCATTCAATCCGAGTTTGTCTATTGCGTGCATCTCAGGGCAGGCCAGAAGTAGTGGTGCACACCTGTAATCCCAGAGGCTGAGGCAGGAGGATTTCCATGATTTCGAGGCCAGCCTGGGCTACAAAGCAAGACCCTGTCTCTGGGGAAAAAGCAATCCCAGGGAAGCATCCTCGTGTGCCCAGGGCCCTGGGAAGGAGGCAGCTTCAAAAGGCAGCCGGGGATGCCAGAGTGGCAGTGCCCACTTCCTGCATCTGAGTCATCGTCCCATGGAGTCTCCAGTGTGGCCAGCGGCTGCCTGCATGGTTATGGTGGGTGACCCCTTTTCCCTGAAGACGGAGCTCATCCTGGCACAAGAAGGCCTTTCTGACAAGCGTAATCAGACCTCGGTGGTGGAAGCGACTAGGAAGGAGTGGGTTCCCTGTCTCCCGCAGTGTATAAGCCCGGCAGTAGAGAAATTTCTGCCTTTGGGAGACGGGTGCTGGGACCAGATGGCCCACATTTTAGCCAACTGGAGTCAGGGCACCGGGCCCCAGGTTTTAGAAGGGGTTGGCTTGGGGGTGCGGGTGGGGAAGAGCATCTGGGAAGTGTCAGCTGTGGGGTTTGGTCTGCTCAGCGGAGAGAAGCAAACCAAGGTGCTTGGAAGGGCGGAAGGGACCCTGTTCACCCAGGCCAAGTGGAGTCCCTGCAGCTATGCCCAAGGCCCAGCCTGGCCTAGCCCAGTGACTGACCCAGCAGAGATGGGAGCCCATAGACGGCCCCATTCTGCCTCTCAGGTCTTCTGTGGCAGGAGATAGTGTCAGCAGACTTGGGCACTTGCATACTTACTACATGATTTTAACAAGTTGCTCGCCCACCCCCAGCAACTGAGAGTTCCCCGCTTCCTGAAGTGCTTTTTCTCCAGGCAGGATGACTGCTGGAAAGCTGCCCCTGTGGCTGAGTCGAGGCCCCCCAAACTTCCTGGTCATTCCCAGCGCTCCCGGTCTCTGTGCTCCGGGCTCTGAGCACCTTGCACCTGCTGTTCCTCTACCTCCAGGTCTGTGGCTCTGCTGTTTGCTCCCCACTCTAGTGACCTTTGTGGCTTGCAGGGCCCTCCCCTGGCCACTTCCCAGTGGGTCTTGGCCTCAGGGAAGGGTGTGGCATCCCTGATGAGACCCCAGGCTGAGAGCCCACTGGCTCTTTGGTGGTGCCGTGTCTCAGATGACTCACCAGACTGGCCCCAAAGTTCCCTTTGCGTGTGCTGCTGCTGAGGCTCCCCACCCAGGACTTGTGCTCCCCGTGCTTTTGAAGCCACATACGGTCTGCTCTGCCTGTGCTATTTGATTGTGACAGGGCTGGCTTGTGGCCCAGCCTGCTGGGGTCCTCATCGGACACACTGCTGCTCCTCCCAGCTTCCTGTGCCCTCCAAATCTAATCCATGTGCTGTGAGGGCCCTCGGCCCAGCCACTGATGATAATGACCGGAAAGAAGAGGGCTAATCACAGAGCCCTGAAGCATCCCTCTAGAGATGTCACCCTACCCACTGACACAGCACCAATTCTCCATCTGTTTCGAGACGTTCTGGTGCCAACTTCCTTGAAGTCACACTGACTCACAGTGCCAGGGCTTCCCCTAAACCTGGCAAATGGGCCAGACCTGCTCAGGTGACCTTCTCTTAGGGAACCTACAAAGGGTACCCGAAGTCCTCAGAGCCCACAAGCCCTTCTTTTAACAGTCGGGTGCATCCTTGGTTTAATATCACATATATCTGCAAATCTGCACCCAGCCATGAGCCAAGCCCTGGGTTCTAAACACCTAGAATAGGCCAGATTCAGCCCCACCCTAGGGGAACACCCAGCAGTGGCCAGTGGCCATCAAACACTGACAGCACAAGGGAAATACTAGCAACCGAGGCCTGGCGCGTACTTCCTGTATGTGCAGCATTCTGCACCAGGTCTGTCTGTCTTAGTAAACAACCCTCATCCCATTTATGCTCACTGGAAACTGAGACACTGGTGGTCAGGGCTTGGACACTTGCCTTAAGGCCTCCAGCTAGTGAGGCATCCACACAGGAGCTTCTCAGGGGACCAGGTCCCAGCCATCGGTCTGCTTCACTCTGCACTGCCCCCGCCAGCCTGCCTTGTGCCACTCCGGGCAGGCCCTGGGATTCAGGCCAGCATGCCGCCACAGGGACCTGTAACAAACTGGGATGCGCACAGTGTCTGTGGTAGGGGCAGGTGGTGGCAGAGATGGTGGCAGGCAGGGAAGGCCTCCCGGAGGAAGGGGTGTGCCAGCCTGGACAAGGAAGGCACTGAAGCACGCTGTTCTGGGCAGATGGGGTGCAGAACAGGTAGTGAGCTCCAGGCAGAAGCAGCACCTGGGAGTGAGAGGGGACTGGGTGGCTGGAGCAGGTGAGGTGGGCAGGCCAGTGGCCCTGGGGCAGTAGGGGAGCTTTTTTCTCCCTCCACCAGGATCTGGGCAGCTGCCGCCTCTCTTCCACCCCACCCCTGCCTGCAAGTGGAACGATTACCAGATTGGAGCAGGCTGGGTGCTGGGAGCCTGGCCAGCTCCCCACTGCCTCTGCAGTTAATGTCTATAATCACTGCAATCTCCTGATCCCCAATCCCTGGGCGCTGTGTGGTGGCCAGATGGCTTGGGAGGAGTTCCCGGGCCCTGGGCTCCTGCAGCTCTTCCCTGCAGCCCCCAAGGACCTCGGGGCTCCAAGGAGCCCCCAGCCATGCTTGGAGTAGAAGAGGCAAGGTTGCCTGTGATCCTCCACCATCAATCCCAGAACCAGAAGGAAATCTGAAGTGAGACGCATGGAACCTCCCACTCTGACAGCCTCAGTCTCCATCCCAACAGGTAGCCGGCTCCGCTTGGATACTTCCTGAAATAGGGAGCTCACTATCACAACTCTGGGGCTCATATCTGTGGCAGGCCACGAATTCTAAGAGCTGAGCTGAAGAATCTTTACATAGACTGGATCAAAATGTAGTCAAGGTCAGCTCAAAAAAAGAAGACCCATCTTTTCCCCAGGAGTTCAGCTAGGCCTACACCTGGCACTGAAAAGGACTGAGAGAAAGGGAAACCCGCAGAGTTCAGAATCAGAATCCCTGTAGCTGTGCTGGCTGTAGAGCTTACGGCGTCATCTCCACCTCTCTGAACTCTGAATCCTTCGCTGTAACTCAGACACAAGGAGTCCAAGACCACGGTCACTTTTCAGCAGTGACTGCTGAGTCCTAGAATTTCGGCCAGTATAGTAGAGGAACTGAAGTTTACTTAATATTTAAAACCCGAGCAGTCTAAACATTTTTCCACTGATACATTGAATGGTAAAGTTTTGGATATACTGGGTGAAGGTATTATTAAAATTAATTTCACAAAAAATAATTTTTGCAAAGGCCCTATGTTCAGGCTCCAGTACCACAAAAAATGAGAAAGAAATAAAAAGGAAAAGAAAAAGGTAAATGTCAACTATAGCTGGCGTTGTGGTTAGCACTGACTTAGAAGGCTAAGGATTGAATGAGGCAGATGTTCCGGTGTTTGAGAACAGCAAACTCCAGGCAAATTACAGAATAGGTGCTCCCGAGCCCATTCTAGAAATTATAGAGAACTTGGAGAGAGGAGCAACAAAACACAAAAGACCCGTAATCCCACCGCGCTAAGATAGCTACTGGTAACATTTCTCCCTCGTGTATTGCTCACGTGTGCGCACATGTGATGTTCACGTGGTCTAATGCTCCCCAAGCCACCACCCCGGCCCAACTCACAGGTTCTCAGAGAAGTCCCTTTAACAGCTTGACTCTAAAGTCTGGGCCTTGAGGAGCAGCCCCCGAACTCCCGCCACCATCGCCCCAAGGCCTAAGGCAGAAGCTTCGTCTGCTTTCCTGTTACTGAGTTCCAGGAGCAGCGCTGTCTCTGAGGCCTTGCCCTCCCCATCCTTCTCCTGTCCGTGGCCTGCTGTCACCCTGCAGAAGGGAGGGCTGAGAGCAGAAGCGAGTGAGCCCAGGGATGGGACTCCTCCCATCAGCCCTCTGCTGTGAGCCTCTGGGCTGGGTTCCTGGTCCTCTCTGGAGCCTTCCTGTCTCCCTCCCATGTGTGGGTGTCCCTGAGCCAGCACTTCCCCTGTACGAGGCCTCATCCTCCCTGGAGGTTCTTCACGCTCTCCTGGAATCTGATTTCCAACTGTGCCCCAACCTGTGCGACCCCCAGGCCCATCTCTGACTGTCTCCCAGGAGGCTTGGGGGCTCCCTCGCAGGGCTGCAGTGGAGCTGGTCATTGCTTTTCCACTTTGCATCCAACAAGGAGCATCTCCCCAGTGATGCCATTCCTGTAACAGTCTTTGAAACTCTGGCTTACAGATGTGTCACACTTTTTGTCTAAGGTCCTGGGTTTTTGCTCTTATGAAGACTACTTTGCTTACTTTGATATCCTCAAAACCACAGGATCTTTATCTCTTCCTTCCCGCAGTTTCTGCTAGCTGAGTTATGCAAGGTGTAGCCAGGCCCTCGTTCTGCCCACTGTGTACCCTGGGGTTTTCCCCTGGTTCCCCTGGCCTGGCGACCAAAGTCATTCCTGGGCTCAAACTATCTTTTCTGTCTTGTCACCGTACTTCAAGTCTGACCTGAGGTCTGACCATACTTTCCAGCCTCCCAGCGTCCTTATTGCCTTCTGCTGTCCCGTGGCTTCATCTCCAAGTCCTCCATGCCTTTCAAGAGCCAACTTAAATGCCACCTCCTCCAGGAAGCCTTTCCTGACTCTCCTAGCTGCACTAACTCTGGCTGCTTGTAGAGACAGCCCTTCCCGGGTGCATTGATATCTTCAGCTTGCCCATTGGCCACCTGCATCCCACTGTCCTCATTTGTCTCCCTCCCTATTTGCTCCTGGTCTAGGAAGACCCTGAGGGCAGGGACAGGCTCTGACTTCTTTTGGGGTGTGGGGCACAACATGGAATGGGCATGAATACAAGAGGACAAGCCTGGAGTATGGCCCTGAATTCTGGCCCACTGGGGCACCAGTGTCCCAAGGTGACCTCGGGCAGGTCCTTTTCTCCAGGCTCTGGTGCCCTGTGACCTGAGGTGGTTGGATTGGACTTGACAGTGGGGTTCTGCTGTGAAGGGAGGACATCTCGGTTGGGGCTGATGTGCTGGCCCGGCACCCCCACGCCCTACTGTAGCAGCCCCCATTCCCTCAGGCTCTGGCTGCACAATCTCATTAGCAGCCCTTCTGGATTTACATCTAGACCCATCCTAAGCCCATCACTAACAGATGGCATCTTGGCAGAGGAAGATGCGGATTGCAAACACTGACTCATTCATTCATTCATTGATTCACTCACTCACTCACTCACTCACTCAGCAACCTGCTATCTAGCCATGCTCTGGGCCAAGCCCAGGCCAGTTCCGTGAACCCAGCATAGAGTTAGACCTCAGTCCAGCCAGAAAGTGCTTCCCAGAAACAGGAACTCAGGAAGGTGGAGCAGAGACCGAGGGAGCCCAGAAAAGGGAGGGGACCCGGCCTGAGTCTTAGGGGTAGGATGGCAGGGTATGGCAGGGCTGCACTGCAAGGGGACTGGAGTAGCTGTTCCCACCGGGACTTGCAGGCTGGCGCTGGGCACTAATGGGTGAGGTGAGATGCTAAGAAGAGAGCTGATGGAGAAGGATTATCTGCTCTTGTTTACATGATTAAAACCAGACAAACACTTTCTTTATCGGAAAGAATGAAAGGGCTTTGGGAAAAAATCCTTTTGGCAGCAAAACAAAGCACAGGCATTTCCTTAATCTCTTGCCTGGCCCCCTCCCCCATTCCCTCTGAGCACCCTGCAGCAGCGTGGGCACCGTAGCACTGGGGTGACCTGCACTGGGGAACGGAGAGCCTAGACCAGGGTGGTCAGAGGTGGGGAGGAGCCAGGGGGCCAAGTCTGGACCCCAGCACTAACCCAAGATGGCGCCAGGTGGCCCCTATCTGTACAGCTAGGCCTCAGGCTGCCGACTCCTTGCTAGGGCTCCTCTCCATGCTCTTGGAGTGAGCCCAGGCTGGGGACTGGGGACCTTCCAGAGGCCAGACCTGCCCCTCCTATCACCTGCACTCAATGCAGTGACAGAGGACAGGCAGTGATAATCAGGCTTGTGCGGTGTTGGAGGAGGCTCGGCACGGGGAGCTCCTGACTCTGAGGCAGGTAGTCCAGAAAGACTCCACTGACAGGCGGGGCTGCACCTGCACTGGTGCATGAGGAAAGCTGCTTCCCAGGTGGGAGCAGAGCTAGAACTATGGTGGTGATCCGGGCACTGGGAGCCTAAAGAGAGGCCAGAAGGAGCTCAGAACCGAGAGGGATCCCTGGGGAATGAGTGGCTGCTGGGCACAGAGTGGACCAGTCTGCATGCCCAGCCGGGGTCTCATGCATCCAGCAGCCTCTGACCCATCTCGATCTCGCAGTCTGATGTCCGGCCTTGCCTCCTTGGATGCCAAGACCTCCAGCCGCCTAGGCATCCTCACCGTGGCTTACTACTTGTGGACCACTTTCCTGGCCGTCGTCGTGGGCATCATCATGGTCTCCATCATCCACCCGGGGGGCGCAGCCCAGAAGGAGATGACAGAGCAGAGCGGGAAGCCGGTGATGAGCTCAGCCGATGCGCTTCTGGACCTCATCCGGTAACCAGCCACCACACCCGGGGCGGGGGTGGGGAGCACATGCTGGGCCAGGTGCCCTGCATGGCCCCCGGGGGGGGGGGGATGGGCTGAGCTCCCCTCGATTGATCTGCTATGAGACACAGGCGTGGAGGCTGTGCAGAGACCATGGCCACCCAGTGCCCTGGAGTCAATGACCCAAGCGCTGTTGCTCCCTGTGGGCTCCATCTGCCCCATCAGGCTGCCAGGACCCGCTGGCAGGGTGGGGTCTGCACCTCTGCCGGAACAGGCCAGTGAGGCTCTAGGTACCCACCTTCGAGCTGGAAAGGCGAGTCATCACGGGTTCCCTCCCCTTCTCTATTGGCTCCCTTCTCACAGATGGGGGGATGAGGCTCGCCAAGGAGATGTGAAGTTTTCAGGGTTTTCCAGCTGATGGGAAGTGCGGCCAGGCTCTATCCAGGTTGCCTAAATCCCAGGACAGTGCTCTGTGGTGCCATTGGCTTAGTCACATCAGCTCTGCTGAGTCTCTTGTCCCGGGGACCCAAGTCCTCCTCCCTGGGAAAGTGCTGCAAGTTTCTGCCTGGCCCATGGGAAATTATACATAGCCCTGCTGAAGTGTAGGCCTTTCCCAGGGCCTTTGGACATGAGTCTGGAACTAACCCCTACTTCCAATCCAGTAGGGGACACAAGCTAAGACAGCTAAGTAATTCTCCTGGCTTCACGTTATGGAAAAGCATTCCTTTCCCTCCTCCATGGGTATAGATGCCAACCACATATCTTCTGTCTCTCTCTAAAGAAACTCTTCCCTCTGTGTCAGTCAGTTACTGTTACTGCTGTGTAACAAACCATCCAACACTTAAGGGCTTGAAATGACTCTCAAGAGTCTACAGTTAGCTAGAAGATCTGCTGAGTTGGCCTATGCATGCTCAAGGTCTGTAGGAGGCTGATGGATTTGCTGAGGAACAGCTGAGCTAGAATGGCCTTGGTGAGAATGGTCCAGCCAGGCTGCCTGGGGTCTTCACACTGCAGCAGGCCAGCCTGGTTTTATTTACTGTGGTGACAGGATTCCAGGAGAACACTTGCCTGAAGGTAGAGAGCAAGAGAGGAAATGAAAACATGGGAGAGCTTTTCAAGTCTCTGCTTTCAGCAAGATGATCCACTAACATCCTGACCAGAGAAAGTTGGGAGGTGACTGCAGTATTCCAAGGTGAAGAGAGTTCATTAATGTCAGCTATCAGTGCAGCCAGCCGACCCTCCCCACCCTTGTCTCCCCCAGGATTATCACCAGCTTCTGTGCCACAAAACACGTGCGACCTTGTGCCTACCTTGAGGTCCTCACTTCAGGGTCTAGAGCCAGAGAGGTCCACACAGGGTCCACCATGTCTGTGTGCCCGGCAACCCTTGGTCCCACGGGATGCCTCTGAACACTGGCCCACCCAGGTCTGGTGTCCTGCCAGGACCCTCCTACCTGAGCCCTGAGTTCCACACACAGCTGCCTGAAGGCAGCTCGGAGTTAACATGGCCAAGCAAAACACTGTTTTCCCATAAATTTGCTTTCTCAGAGTCCTGCCCTCCTATGCAGAGGCTCTCATAACCCACATCCAGTTCTCAAAATTGTGTCCCAAATTGTGGCCCTTCTGCTCCCTCATTGCCACTCCCACTGCCACCTGCCACTTGGGGTCCACTTGCACTGCCCTCTGCATCCTGCAGTGTCCTTGGCACAGCTGCCACCAGGACCCATCCCAGTGTGCATTGTCCTGGCTCGCAGGCCCTCCCGAGCCCCCCTTCCCTCCCCACTGCACCATTAGGGCCCTGACCTCTGACCCCCTCTCCCTTAGCTGTCTCCCTCCTTCCTTGCTGGCCTTGTTGTTCTGCCCAGGTCCATCAAGCGTGGCCCTGCCTCGGTGCCATCGCTGCCTCTCTGGTGGCCTTTCCTGGGGGAGCAGTGGCTCCTCCCCTAACTTCATTTATGTCTCTGCTCAGGGTCATCTTCACTGTGTCACTTTTTATTACCTTCTTTTTTGCCTTGCTTTCCCAGATAGCTATCATTACCACCGGGCCCTGTTGTATCCATGGATTATTCCCTGTTCCCTCCATTGCCCCTGGGGTCCAGACCTTTCCCAGTCTGTTCCCTGCTCCTGCCCTGGAGCCTGGAACAGCACATGGTAAAGAGCAGGTGTGGGACACAAGGCCATCCATGGGGCAGGGGTCAAAAGCCCAGAGAGGAGCTGGAATGGGCACAGCAGCTCAGGGTGAGCCTCAGTCCACAGCCACCCCGGGGCTGGTGGTACTCACAGGGCAACAGGGGGCAGGAGGAGGAGCAGCCAGGCAGGTGTCCTCAAAGCCAGGCCCGAGGAGCGCTGAGAGGCCTCATTCCTAAGATCTGTTATTTCTAGGATTCAGTGTCTATGATTCATCATTTCTTGGATTCTATGATTCAAAACAGCCTTTCCACGTGGTGGAAGGAGCAGCGGGTCCTCCGGGAGCCCTTCCTCCGCTACGCGCATGGACACACGTGTCACAGTCAGATGTTCCACAGCACTTCCTGCTCTCAGCTGCTTCTCACGTGGTGAAAACTGATCCTTGTGCTTTGAGGCTTTTGCAAAGTGGGTGGTTGGGAACCACTGTCACATCTCTTGGGCAGAAAGTGGGCCTGCAGGAAGGGACCACATGCGTCCTGGGGCAGGGACCCAAACCTGGAAGAGCTGCAGCCTTGTCTCAGCTCTGCCAGTTGTTGGTCACTGTGTGGCCTAGCCAGGCCCGGAGCTCTCAGTGTGGCTGTTTTCCAGTGATGTTCAAGATCCTTCCAGCTCTGTGGTTCTGCACAAAGGCCACAAGCCAGGGAGGAGGCTGCAGGGCACGAACTGAACACTTGGAGACAGATTCCAGGTGACAGGGCAGAGGCCAGCCTTGTGGTCTATGAATGCGGGGAAAGGTTAGGTGTTAGAAACGCTGCCCCCCCGAAGGCTGGATGGCAGCAGAGAGCAGAGCACAGGACACGGCTAGAGGCCTAGGGATCCCTGGGAGGCAGTGCGGTCTCTCCTGCACCCTGCCCACCTTGATTAAGTGCCCGTTCTGGTGAAGGCCTTGTTCTGGGAGCTGGATGAGCAAATCCAAGTCCATGCATCAGGACTCTCCACCTCGTTAGGACAGACAAACAAGAGGGCACATGGGACAGCCACTCCTCTGCTGCTCTGCAGGGCTATGCAGAAAATGGGGACATGTGGAGTGAGGAGACAGGGGCAGATGTGACAAATGACAAGCCAGAAAGACAAAGGAAATAAGGGAGGAAAGCCCCCCAGCTCATCTCAGAGGTGGGAAGATGTGTCTAAGTCTCAAGGATGATTCCAGAGAGACGTAACAGGCTGTGTCTCCAGAAAGCCCACCTCAACCCAGGGCTCCACGTGGGGACTTTCAGAAAACTTCCTGGCTCTCCCAGGGCAGCTCTCAGAAAAAACCCGGACAGAGCACCAGGCAGAGCTGGCCCCGCCTTCCTCTTCTTCCTCTTCTTCTTCCTTTTCCTCTTCCTCTTCCTCTTCTTCTTTTTTCTCCTCTTCTTCCTCTTCTTCTTCAGCTCTTCCTCTTCTTCTTCCTTTTCCTCTTCCTCTTCTTCTTTTTTCTCCTCTTCTTCCTCTTCTTCTTCAGCTCTTCCTCTTCTTCTTCCTGTTCATCTTCTTCTTCTTCTTCTTCTTCTTCCTCTTCCTTTTCCTCTTCTTCTTCCTCCTCCTCCTCATCTTCTTATTCTTCCTCCTCCTCCTCTTCCTCTTTCTCTTCTCCTCCTCCTTCTTCTACTTCTTCATTTTTTCCAGTCTTATTAAAACACCACAAAGATTAAGTAATGTCCTGGCTCTGTCCTCCCAATTACCATCTCAGGGCTGGGGATTTAGCTCAGCAGCATAAGTGCCAGCCTGGAAAGCATGAGGTCCTGAGTTTGATCCTAGGTACCCCCCAGCAAAGCCAATCAACCAATTACCATCTCAGGGACAGGATGGAGCTGTGAGGAGCTGTAGTACAGAAGGGACCATCCTCAGCTTGGGACTCGGGTTGGTGACATGTGATTGAGGGTGAGTTTGGGACCATAGAAGGGAGAACTTATAAATAATAAATCAGAAGGGAAACCTAAAGGTGGCCCTGGCCTGCTCTCGGGAGTGTCCAGACAGACCTGGCAGAGCGTGTGGGTATTTCCTAGGCATGCCTGTCATGTCTCCAGGTACAGTTCTGTCTGTATTTTATCTAGCTGCTGCCAGGAGCACAGGGCCCATGGGACAAATAGGAAGGTTTCCCACAGGTGTTCAAAGCCAAAAAAAAAAAAAAAAAAGTTGTGCATTTTCCCAGTTAGTAAAGAAGAGTGTCATTCTTGATTCAGTCTGCAGAATAAGTTCACGGATAGTGCGTGTGAGCACGTATCTCAGGCAGGAATGATTTTGGGCTGCTAATTAAGAGTAACATAGAAAACAGAGGCTTTGCAGAGGCAAAAATGTGTTTTCTTCTACATCATTGGTCCCTGAGTGGGCAGGTCCTGGTCATTAGGAGCTCACACTCTGGCCCCTTGTACTCTGCCATGGTTGGCACCGGAAGGTTGTTTGGGCTCTAGTTCTGACATCTGCGTCCCCAGACAGAAAGAAAAATGCTGGAGGAAAGTACCAGAGGTGCTGGCTGGAATGGGCAGCAGTCCGGTGGTGAGTCTGATGATTTATATTTGCGTCTTGGTGGCCACTCCATTGAAGCAACAGAGGATAGGAGCCAGGTTTTGGTGGGAGGGCCCTGCTGGTCCCCACAGCATAACAAAGCTTCTCTTGGTAAGGGAGGAGAGAGAGGATGGAGTTCAGGGAGGCAACCAGTCCCTGCTGCAGCCCACACCTTAAGTTACCCTAATGTTAAAGGGGTGGTAAAGGAACTAGGTGTAAGCTCTACTTGGTTTATGATCTTTCAAGTAATCGTAAGCAGATGTCTCTTTACGTTTCATTAGAAAACAGCTTTGCACATCACTTCAACCCCCTAGGGCCATACCTGGGAGAGACTTTCTAAGTATCTGAGGGTCAGTCAGTGCTGCTGGGGCATCCTGCAGGTGGGCCTGCGAGCCTCTGGCACCAATGCTGGCTCTGGGCTTCAGCTCTGCTCCGTATCTGAAGCTCCTGGCTTCTGCTGCTTCTCCACATTGTGACTGACGTTCCCAGTAAAGGAACACAGGCCTGACCTGCGCCTCAGGGGCTCCTCTTAGCTGGCTTCCTCCTGCTGGCTGCATACACTGAACCCAACTCTTAGCTGCAGAAACCAAAAAATTGGTTTCTGCTTCCAGCCACAGGTGCTGGGAAGCCGGCATAAGAAATAAAGCACACTCACGGCCACGTGCCCGACCCCTGGCCCACGGGAGCTGCGTCTCGGAAGAAGCGAGGCGGGCCAAGGACACGCGCGAGGGGGAAGGCGAGCCAGCCAGCAGGCTCATTCCAGCAAGCGCAAGCAAAGAACAAGAACCTTGTTCGCATCTCTGATTTCAAATCAATTCCTGGGAGGGGATTATAAGGACAAGCTTAGAAATGCTTTTTAAGACTCCACATGAAACTGCTCTAAAGTTGCAGCTAGAAACTTCTACTCACTGATTTTAGCATACGGGGACAACAATTAGGACTGTGGCGTTTCCCATGCAGTAATTCACTTCTGTCATGCTTTCCATTTTTTAAACTTGAGGTCCTGTATCGCTTTCCTTGTTTGGTTTTGATTGGTTTCATTCTGTTGTGTTTTGTTTGATTTCATTATGTCTGGCGGCATGAGCAGCTGCTTGGATGATAACAAGAGACTCCTATCTCCCCAGAATGCCCCAGCACCTCTACTGTCTCACAGGTGGAATACACTGAAAACACCACATCATTTTAAATGCCCCTTTGGCCCTTCGTGTCCCCTTGGGCAGTGGACTGCTCATTTTCCTACTGGAGCTATACTGTTTCTATGGTCCACTTGTTCATGCAACAAGCATTTTCTGTGTGCCTGCTGCATGCCAGGCCCTCTTCTGGGCGCTGGGGTCACAGTAGGGCACCAAACAGAAGTCCCTGCCCTCCAGGCAGCAGATACTCTGGTGAGAGGACGCATATGGTAGCCATGGAAATCAGGACAAGATGTGTAAGAGCCCTTTATAGATTTAGGTCAGTGACACCTGGCCATTTAGTCTTCTAGTTTGTCATTTGCATTATAACTTCATTTGTATTATAATCCGTCTTAGAGAACTCCTCTTCCTCCTCCTTCTTTTTTAGCTTTTTATTTTGGCATAATTTGAAGTTTACAGAAAATTGCAAAGAAAAGAGATTCCATATGCCCTTACCTAGCTTTCTCCAGATGTTAGTGTCTTACATAACTATAGCATTTTTGTCAAAACTAACAGATTAATTTGGCACAAACCTGCTAATTTATAGACCTCATTTGGATTTCACCGGTTTTTCTACTTATGTCCTTTCTCCATGTCCCAAGATCTAATGCAGGATGATATAGTGCACTTAGAAATTTCATATTTTATTGTTTTATATTTATTGTATTAACATCAATTAATTTTTTTGCCCATTTTCTCCTTAGAAAGCCCTTCCATATTCTGAGAAATGATAAAATGTTAGCCTATATTTTTCTAGTTTTCATGGCTTCATTTTTTTAAAAGTTATTTCTTAAAACCATCTGGAATTTATTTTGGTCTGAGGTGTTACATAAGGAGCTAGTATTTATCGTCCCAAACAGTTGGTCAGCCCTATGGGACTACATGATAAATTCTTCGGTTCATCACTGATTCGTAATGCAATTTTTATGTACATCGTAGGATATGAAATTCTACTCTGGGTGGGACCAGCAGGATGGAGTGGGTGGGTGTGCAGAGAGAAGAGCTGGCTCCTGGAGGCCTCAACTCCCAAGGGAGGTGTTCAGATGACCCCAGGGGCCCTGGCCTGACTCTGGAACCCTTCAAGTGCTGACTTCCTTCCTAGGAACATGTTCCCAGCCAACCTGGTGGAAGCCACATTCAAACAGGTGAGCAGGTCTCTGGGCACTGGATGGGGAGGGCGTGGGCAGCAGTGCCTGGAGGCGGGGCCAGCCTGGGCCAGGCAGGAAAGTGACTGTCTCCTAGAGGTGGGATGCTAGAGGGAAAGGGACCTAGATCAGAGCCTCCTAAGGCCACAGCTCTGCCCTGGGTTCCAGGCTTTCATGAAAAAATGATATGGGGGCAGAGGGAAGTCTTTATTGAGGGCCACCTGGCTGTGGGTGCCACGCTGGTGCTCACACATTAGTCGCCTGTGTGTGAATCCTTATGGTAATGATGTGCCAAGGTAAGATTACCCCCGTTTCCTCGGTGAGGAGACAGGCTCAGAAGAATCTGACCATATGAGCAAGGGTTACACCACCAATAAATGACCAGCCAGTAGGTAAACCCAGGCCAGGCTGCCTGCAAAGACTGTCTTATTTCCTTTTAAGATTAAAAAAAAATCTTATGGGAAAATATTAAAATACATCAATCAGAAAGAAACAATCATCTCTAGTTCCAGGACCTAGCAACAGTGGTAGTAGATGTTACGCATTTAGTCTCTTTTCTCTTCATAAATATATTTTGAAAATAAAGATCATACTGCATTCATTTGTATCTTGCTCTTTTCACTTCCACCGTATTTTGAGTGTTCCCTGCAGTTGTTAAACGTTTCTTAGAAGTCCAGAAGTCAGTGATGGTGCAGCAGCCTGTGGTGAGGCTGACTCTATATCCCCTTTCCTGCTGCAGTGGTCCTGGAGGTTGGATTCTAGCTCCTGCCTTTCCCAGGCAGTGATAGACACCCCTCGTGCCTGTCTGTCTGTCTGTCTGTCTGCGCTCCTAAGCGTTTGCAGTCACTTTCTCCTTCTAATAGTAGCAATTTTGTTAATGCAAGCCAGCAAGTGTTTCCTGAGCCCCATCCCTGGGCTGGGCCCTGGGCTGGGCTGGGGACACAAAGGAGGTGGCCGAGGTTAAAAGGATGACTTTTGGGTAAAATACTGATTCTTGCCTAAACTAGGCCAAGAGGGTCCCAGGTGGTATTGCTGTTGCCAATACTAACACTGAGTTGTGGGTTGTCGCCCACCAGTACCGCACCAAGACCACCCCAGTTGTCAAGTCCCCCAAGGTGGCCCCGGAGGAGGCCCCTCCTCGTCGGATCCTCATCTATGGGGTCCAGGAAGAGAATGGCTCTCACGTGCAGAACTTTGCGCTGGACCTGACCCCACCACCTGAGATCATCTACAAGTCGGAGCCTGGCACCAGTGACGGCATGAACGTGCTGGGCATTGTCATCTTCTCTGCCACCATGGGTGCGTTCTGCCTGCCCCTGCAGTGCCCTCTCTCCGTTCCCTTCTGGTACCCACACTCCAGTTATCTGCGTGACCTCCCAGCTTCGAGGAGGGCCCTCTACTACCTCAGCCTGGAGGCAATCTCCCCTTGTCCCTTGTCCCGTTTCTCATCTCCTGGGGCCTCCTCACAGGCATCGATCCTCGGGAGAGCAGCCCGACACCCAGACTGGTCAGAGCCCCACACTCCACATCCTCTGAGCACCTTCCGCCTCAGTAAACCCTGGGGCCCACTGCATTACGCCCCTCTGCCACCGGCTGCAGGCTGTGTGCACAGCAGCTGCGTGGGCTCTGTGCACTCGGAGAGTGCACGTCTCCACCCACCCGCTGCAGCTGGCTGGAGAGGGCGGCACTCCCTGAAAGCTGCTGGAGAGGTGGGTGCACAGAGGCATGAATGGATGGATGCCTTGAGTAACAGATTTGGTCATCTTGGCCAAAGTGCCAGGTCTGCAGAGGAGCCTGCACCTAAAAGCACACTTCAGCACCCCTGACAGCAAGTCCCCAGGCTGGGACAACTTTCCTCTCACCACCCACAGCCTCTCTGAGGGGTAGAAGGTAGAAGGACATGTCCTAGCAGACACTCCAGTCATTTAGGGTTTACAAGGCAGACACAACCAACCATGTGTCAGCAAGTATGTGCACCACGCCGGTGTGAGTCTGCACCGCTGTGTGCCTACCCCTGTGTGTGCCCACCTCCGCTGTGCCGTGTCTGCTGGTGCCAGTACCACTGTCCATAGCTGCCCTGAACAGAGTTTTCTTTGGTCCCTCAGCCCAGCCTCCTTTCCAAGCTCCTCCCTGATGTTGAGCTGTGGCTGGTGCTCGGGTCCTGTTGGCCTGAACTGCGGGGGGCCCACTGCCGCACCCTGGGTCCTGTCAGTCTGGAGGCTGAAAAGGGCAGGAATAGCTCAGGCAGGGGGAGCCTGAGTCCACATCAGCCAGGCTCGATGGGTAAGACGGGCAGGGTGAGGCCCAGTGTCACCTTCAGCCCCAGCCTGTCCTGCCTGTCCTGACGGGGCCTCACAGCTGCCCATTTGAGAAGGGCCGCAGGGTGCACTCGCTTGGAGCTGACGCATGAGGCAGCCGCACACATGCACTTCCCAACGTGGTCTGAGTGTCTGGGCAGCCCAGAAAACCCAGGGACAACAGGCTCCAAGGCCATCTCCAAGGTGCTTCACTCTGGCCTTTGCAGCACACCTACCAAGTGCCATCTCAGGGGCTGTATCTCTTGCCCCTCAGAGCTGAAGTGTCAGAGGAAACAGAAAAGGCAGACAGGAGAAAACAGGTGCCAGTGGTCATGGATGATAGAATGGAGGCAGCAAGGCATGGGGTAGAGGAGCTGGTTAGGAGGGAGGGAGAGTTCCAAGCCACGTGGAGAACTGGCAGCCAGCCCGGGGCCTTGGGAAGCGCATGGGCAAAGGCCTTGGGCAGTGAAGAGCTCGATGGGTCCTGGACACCTGAAGAAGGCCAGTGAGGAAGGGAGGGGCAGGCAGGAGCACAGGGAGGGACGGTGGGCTCAGGTAGGAGGGACCAGAGCTGTGGGGAGCTTGGTTATAGGCCCAGTGCGTGGGGATGTGGTGGGGTGGTCAGCAGGGGCATTTCTCCTTGAGGAGATGCTATCTATGGCGTGGAGAATGAGTAGGACAGGGGTGACAGATGACAGCCCTGCCCGTCCTGGTCCGAGGAGAGCAGGGGGGTGGGCCGTGGCCCATTGCAGGTTCCGGGTGGTGAGCAAGGGCTATGACTCGCACCTGGGTGCAGGTCTGTCTGCTTTGCCCTCAGTGTACCTGTGCCTGCATCTGGACAGGGGCCTCTGGAACATGCTGTCTGTCCCCATAGGCATCATGCTGGGCCGCATGGGTGACAGCGGGGCCCCCCTGGTCAGCTTCTGCCAGTGCCTCAATGAATCCGTCATGAAGATCGTGGCAGTGGCTGTGTGGTAAGCCCCTCGGGATGGGTCCTCTTTCGCCCCACCCACCTCTCTGGTCCCAGGTCCGTGGAGAGACACTGAGGGCTGTCCCATCCTCTGCTGTCCAGGGAGACTCAGCCAGGGGCTGGGGCCTCCAGAGCTACATATGTTTGCTTGGATTCCCAGCCCTGACCAGGCCTGGTTCCTGGCTGCCCCTTGCGGCCTGCCATGGAGGACAGCTCAGCTTGGTTTGGCTTCCTCCTTGGCCTCAGTTTCTCCATACCATGGACTCCACTCAGTTCAGAATTTGAAGAAAGGACACAGTGGAAGGGAAAATCAGCTGCCACTAAACTCCTGGTTTAGATTTTAGGAATCCTCTAGGGCTTCCAGTGCCACTTGAGGAGGTGTGGCACAGCTACGGGTGGAATGGGGCTGCCCGAGGGGAGGGACAGAGTAGGCAGAGAGGCCAGAGGTTGTGCAGGCAGGGGTGGTTGAGGCAAGGGCACCAGCAATGCTACCTGAGGGTACCTTTTATACAGTCTTGTCTCGGCCTCACACGAGCCCCGGAGGCCCAGAGTGGTGGCACCTCTGCTGCAAACCTGGGTCTGCCTAGCACTGAGCTGAGGCTGTCCTGTCACCCCAGGTACTTTCCCTTCGGCATTGTGTTCCTCATCGCTGGCAAGATCCTGGAGATGGACGACCCCAAGGCAGTTGGAAAGAAGCTGGGCTTCTATGCCATCACCGTGGTGTGTGGACTTGTGGTCCACGGCCTCTTCATCCTGCCCCTGCTCTACTTCTTCATCACCAGGAAGAACCCCATTGTCTTCATCCGTGGTGTCCTCCAGGCCCTACTCATCGCCCTGGCCACCTCCTCCAGGTGGGCCATGGTGACGAGAGGGATGGGGTAGAGTGGGCAGAATGGTGCTATAGGAACAAGACCTAGCTTGGGGCTTCAGTACTTCCCTCCACCTGTAATCCCAAGAGCTCACCCATCTGCACAGGGGCCAGCTTCCCACAGCAGGAGCAGAGAGGGTCGCAGAGTCTGTGCTGTTGCCTCCCACAGCCCCCTGGGGCTTCTGCTGGGCCTGGCGCGGTACTGTGTAGAGCTCTGTAGGGCTCTGCCCCTGGGATGTGCAGCCTGGAGAGTGTCAACCTTGGCTGTGTTGCTAGCAGAGAGCCCCAAGATAGTTCCATCACTCACTGACTGTGTGATGGTGAAGAGCTGCTTAACTTCCCTGGGCCTCAGAGTCCTGGGACGCAGGCTGGATAATTTGAGCCTTTACCCCCAGGAATGCAGTGCAGGCTGTGGAGACTGAAAGAACCTAGGCCCAGCCTTGGGGCCCCCAAATCTCAGCTGAGTACAGAGCACCTCAGGGAGTTCGAGCTGGGAGGAAAGCAGTGTTCCTTCCCGAGCCTGTCACCCGCTAAGGAAAGGGCCATCTTCCTTAGTGAGTCTAAGCCCCACAGACCCCTGTAAGACTTGGAGAAAGTCAGAAGTCTCAAAGACCCGAGTCCACGGTTCTGGCCCCAAGGCCTTGCTCTTCCCTCCAGCGCTCACTGCGCTCTCTTTCCAGGGCCTCACCTGTGCAGTCTGTGAAATGCCCACAGACCACTTCCCTGGCCAGTGGTCAGATACTCCCTGCCTCAGACGAAGTCCACACAGAACTCAGTGCCAGGCACTGTCAGCATGGTGTGGCTTGAGCCTCCCTCAGCTCTGTGACCTGGGTATTGTGTGGACGAGGGAACCAGGGCACCCAGTTAGGTCTCTGCCAGGGCCCTGGGTGGAGGCTAGACTCTAAGTCCGGGTGGCCCAGCAGAGGGGTATTGGGCAAGAGGCTTTCTGCCAGAGGCCCTGGTCATCCTGGAGGAGGGTGGTGGGCAGACACCAGCCCCTCTGCCCTTAGCTCAGCCACACTGCCCATCACCTTCAAGTGCCTGCTGGAAAACAACCACATCGACCGGCGCATTGCCCGCTTTGTGCTGCCCGTGGGTGCCACCATCAACATGGATGGCACTGCACTCTATGAGGCTGTGGCCGCCATCTTCATTGCCCAGGTGAACAACTATGAGCTGGACTTCGGCCAAATCATCACCATCAGGTGTGTCCTGAACCCCACTTCCTGGAGGGGTCTGTGGGGCCAGTGAGAGCGAGGGGCCCACACCAAGCCATGCTCAGGTCAGCACTGGGGCTGCGGGCGGGATGCTGAGGTGGAACCCAGGGTGAGGGAAGGCTCAAAGGCCAGCCCGGCTCTAAGTCTAGCGCTGGAGGCAAGGCTGGGCTAAGCTGCGCTGGTTGGTGATCAGAACCTCTGCGTAGCTCTGGAGCCAAGAGAGGTGCAGTTTTAGACTCCAGTTTCCACAGCTTCTTTAGGCCTCCAGAGGCTAGGGATGGGGGGCCATGAGACCCCAGGACCGTAAGCAGGGGTCATCCTCTCCTATGAACTTCCTGACGTGGCATGCCTGCCAACCTCTCAGCCTAGTTTTGTGGCCTCCTCTTGGACCATGGTCCCAACACATACCTGACCACCTCCTGACCCCCCGTTCCTCCCCTTCCCACTCTATCCCATGCAGCATCACAGCCACCGCAGCCAGCATTGGGGCAGCGGGCATCCCCCAGGCCGGGCTTGTCACCATGGTCATTGTGCTTACCTCGGTGGGACTGCCCACTGACGACATCAACCTCATCATCGCTGTGGACTGGGCTTTGTGAGTGCACCCCATGCCCGCCCCAGCTCCACCCTTTGGCCAGGAAAGGGGCAGCAGAGTAAGGAGCTGAGCCCCTTCCCCTGAGGAGAGGGCCCCGGGGTACCACCATGTTTGTATTTGGCACAGAGCAGCTGCACTCTACCAGCTGCACTTTCCCCTGTACTCACTGCCCACCTTGGCTTGCAGGGACCGTTTCCGCACCATGATTAATGTGCTGGGTGACGCGCTAGCTGCAGGGATCATGGCCCACATTTGCCGAAAGGACTTTGCTCGGGACACTGGCTCTGAGGTAAGAACAGGGCTCCCTTTCTGGGGTCGCCTCGAGGGTGCAGACTTCCCACCCATTGCTGGGCGGTCTTTGGCCAATCCCGTCATCCCCCTGGGCCTTGGTGTCCTAACAGGGTGAGGAATTCCTCTGGACCAGCTCTGATCCAGACAGGAGAAGTAATAACAACTACTGTAAAGTCCCCTGCCCTGGGGGATTCAGACTCCAGTGTAAGATGGAACTGTCCTGCTAAGTTACATGTCTGGAGGGCTGGATAGGGCTGGATGGTCTCCTCAGGTCCCTCTGTAGTCACGCGTAGGCCACCCCTACTTCATGGGGAAGAAGCAGAGCCCTGGGCAGGGGAGCCACCAATTCCGTGGTATAACCTGTGGCTCGGCCACAGGTCCAATTGGGTCCAGGACAGCTTGGGGATTGGTGTCAAAGAGACCTGTGACCTGCAGGGCCACCTAGATTTTCTGTAGGAAAATCTCTTTTTTTGGTTCCCAGCCCCAAGCTCACTTGCTCCAACCACCTTCAGTCCCTCCTGCTGCTACCAAATCTCACGTCCCTTCTCCAGAAGCTGCCACCCTGTGAGACCAAGCCAGTGAGCCTTCAGGAGATCGTGGCGACCCAGCAGAATGGCTGTGTGAAGAGTGTGGCCGAGGCCTCAGAGCTGACCCTGGGTCCCGCCTGCCCCCACCACATCCCTGTGCAGGTGGAGCAGGATGAGGAGCTGGCCGTGGCCAGCCTGGACCACTGCACCATTGAGATCAGCGAGCTGGAGACCAACGTCTGACCCCGTGGGGTAGGAGCTGGGCCCACGGCTCACCCACGCAACCGAGCAGCTGGCAGGCACCAGGCTCGTGCATTCTGCTCTCCCTGAGAGGCTGGAATTAGCCTCAGAGATGGGAAATAGGGTTTCAGGGAGGAGAGGGTGCATGCAGGGGCCCCAGCTGGAGAGTGATGGCCTGCCGAGCCCTAACCCTAGCTGCGAGTTGCTACCCTGCAAACCTACGTGGCTGTCAGGTATGGGGGCTGTCGTCCCCCTTTTCTGGGTCACAGATTTGAGCACTTGCCCACAGTCTTGAGAAAGCAATGTCAGAGCTAGGATGCTAACTCAAGTCTTTTGAGCCCTGGCTACTCCTTCCTTAGGACAGAGTGGCCCACAGGGACAGGGACAGAGTGGCTCCACAGACACCACTGCTTCTAATTTATGAGGACATAATAACAGCGTCCTGGTTTCTGCCCCAGCCATGTCCAGGCCTGGGCCAGCCTCACCCCACCCCATAGCATTAGGCCTCAGATAAATAGTTGTCCATAAGGCTGGTCCTGTCCTGGACTGGACCGAGACCTCCTTGCTGCCTTCCATGCGCCACGGCCGGCCCCATCCCTGCCCACTGCTGAGTCCCGCACAGCTTGTCCAATGTGGGGATGGATATCTTTACCAGGGATCGTGGAAGGGCCTGGTGGGAACACCCTGTTCCTATGGACAGGTGGGCAGCCCCAATGGCACCCTGGGGTCGGAACTCCCCAAAGGCCCATGTGACAAAACGGAGTCACAATTTCCATCCCTTTCTGTGTTTGCAAATTCAGTGACAACTAAATAAAGATCTTTTGTTTTTCAAGTCTCATCTGCTCAGAGCTCACACTTTGGGCCATGGAGGCTGCCAGCATGCAGATGGGTCTGTCCTGGCGGCCATAGTGAGGACAGTCCTGTCTGTGTTGTCGCATGCAGAAGACAGAGTGCTGATTAGTTGTCCAAGGGCAGTATTCAGGGACCACTATCTGGCCAGACCACTGTGTCCCTCTCTGCAGTGGGACCATAAGAGGAACACATCTCCCAGTCTTGCTCCTTTGGTAAGTTCTTTGCCTTAGAGAGGGGACACACCCATGACATCAGGGTCTCTCCCACTCCCCTAGCCCTAGGTGGCTGCAGGAGGCCAGGGTATAGGAGGGTCATACACCATGATATGCACAAAGATATGACATCAGGACGGACCTCAGGGCCTCCTGAGGTCACCCTGAGAGTCAGGAAGGCATCTGCTTCCACCTAGCTCCCGATCTACATCCATCTTCCTCTCAGCATGACAGTGTGAGGAGTCCTGGAAAGGCCTGGGCCGCACATTGCTCCAGTCACTGCAGGGCTGGGGCTCTTATGGCCACCACAAGACTTCTTTCCATTCGAGAGGCCTCATCACTTAAGAGAGGCTGGATGTCAGGCTGTCAATCACTTCCACCTTCACGTGGATGGGCTTTTGGCCCCTTCCCTGGGTCTAAGGCCTTTTAACCAACGGAGTTAGCCTCACTACAAGGCATGAATCTGTTCTTTAGTAGCCTTGACAGCTGTGTGCTTACACCCCTCCAGCAGCAGAAGGTCACTACTTTCTGGGCACTGCACTTTACTGTGGGGCAGCTCTATCCTGCAAAGGTGTCTTTGGCTAGAACTGTGTGCCACCTCCTGCAGCTTCCTCCCCCAGGCCCAGCTCTGGCCCAGAGGGAGCACACTGGGCATGTCTGTCATCTCTTCCCTGGGAAGGCCTGCCCCGAGAGAGACTGAGCTCAGCTCTGCACCAGCTCCTAAGCCTGCCTCCCCCTCCCACCTCCACAGGACAGACCCCACTGGTAATAGCCCCGTAGAGAAAAGGTGATTCTCCAGATGTGTGCTGAGTAGCCCATGACCGGCAGGTCCTTTGCTGGGCTTGTAGGCCTGGTGTGGCGGTCCCAGTCCCATCTGCTGATTCCTGTCCTCCTAAGGGTCCACACACAGTTCTCAGCCTCCTGAGATACCACCACGCCCCATCTGCCCAGGCTTCTGCCCATGCAGCTCCTTCAGGGACCCCAAGAACTTAACTCTGCCCTGGTTCCTGCTGGTCTAGCAGCACTCAGCAGCACTTGTATCCTGCCCACCCCGAGCAGACCCCAGCTCAGTGCCCGGCAGGAAACACACACAGACACGCCAGCTGCGAGGGTAGGGATAATGCTTTTATATTAGTTTTTCTATAACAAGAAAAGTCAGCTTTGAGATTTTTATCATTTTTCTTTTCTTAAAAAAAAAACTAAAAAAAAAAAAAGGCACCCAGAACTTCCCTGCAGGCTCAAAGTATGGAGTGTCTCATGGTATAGCCTGGCCCTTCCGGCCTGGTCCTCTGGCTCCACCCCGCACCAGGCACCCAGCAGCAGCCAGGAGGCCTCTCGCTCACTTCCACGAGGACTGTCCTTCCAAAGTGCCAGTGGCTTGCCAGGGCACAGCAGGGAGGGACATTCAGCAGGGTGACTGCCCCAGCCCCTGCTGGGGCAGAAATCCAGAAGGTTCCTGTCCCCAGAGGAGGGACAGGAATGAAAACCAGCTTTTGCAAGTTCCAGACAGAAGAAAGTAGCTGGCTGCAGAGCAGAAAAATAATCCTGTGTCTTCTCCAGGTAGTGGATGGACAGTGGACCAGGCAGATCGTGAGCAGTATGGGCCACATCTGGCCAGGGGTGAGAGCTGCTGGTGTGTGTGTGTGTGTGTGTGTGTGCGCACACGTGCGCACTGTGCTAAATGTGCCAGGGAAGGACAGGCCTGCCTGAGTGGGTGACTCAGATGGCAGGCATGGCCACAATGGTAGGTCTCAGCTGGAGAGTGTAACCATTTGGAGGGTGATGGCAGCTGGCTGTGTGTGCACCTGAGCTGGGTGTGCAGGAATGTGACATGGTGTCTGCATGTGTCTGGCCAAGGGACACACTGCAGGAGCAGGTGGGGACCCAAGATGCATTCAGCCTGTGGCAGGCAGGGTGGTCCACAGGTTCGGCGCTGGGTGCATCCTTATGAGTGTGCAGATGAGGGCTCACAGGACATGGCACGTGCTGCAGAAAGGAGTCCACGGTCCATCATCCTGTGGAACATGTAGGAGAGTCAGGGGCCCACAGGGCAACGCACCAGCCACACCGGCCTGGGGGCAGGGGCCAGAGGCTTCCCCCGGCTGGGAAGGCCAGGCTGCTCTAAGTGGGGAGGGGAGCTGCCTCGGGAGCCTGGCGCCCAGGAGGGGTGCCCATGCCAACACGGGAAGGATGGCTTTTGGGTCTCTCTGGCCACTCCCTGGCCTCACAACCAACCTGACTGTATCCAGTGTGCTCCAGGGGAGCAGATTATCTCCCACCTCAGGACTCCAGTCCCCTGACAAAGACCATGCAATTCTTAGCGGGGCTGTGTTTTGTTTTGTTTTGTGTTGTGTTGTGTTGTCTTGTTTGAGACAGGGTCTTGTTAGATAGTTCAGGTTAGCCTGGAACACACTATGAGCCCAGGCTGGCTTCAAATTCATGGTGATCCTCCTGCCTCCACCCCCTGAGCGCTGGGATTACAGGTATGTGTCACCATGCCTGATCCATGGAATCCTAGGGAACGGCAGTCGCCCTGTAGGTGACCCCTGGCTCCGTGTGAGGGTGGTGCCTCCTGAGAAGGGGCTTGACCTCATAGCCCACTCCCAGAGCAGGACGAAGGGACTCCTACTGCGCAGGGGAAACATGATGTCAGAAGGCTGACATGATTCCGATCCAGCCACCAAGCCACTAACCTGCCTGTGACTGCAGCCACTGGGTCCTCCAGCCTTCCTACCAGTGGAGAGCAAGGCCTCCTACAGTTCCCACAGCAGCCTGCGCCCACTTTGCTTCTTATAGCAGCCTCGCCCCACCCCAAGTCAGAGTCCACCAGCTCCATCCCTGGAGGAAGCATCGAGTTGGAGAAGCCTTCCCCCTGCTGCCCTCTCTCACCTCTTCACGGCTGGACTTCTCCAGAGAAGGCATCTACTCCCTTCCAGCGCTCTCATCTTGCCCTCCTCCCCGTGAAGGCACGGATGACTCCATGTGGATAAATGCAGTGGGCCAGACAGTACTGACACTGCTGAATCCCTGCTTTTGGGAAGCTTATGCATATACACACCACGCACGCACTTGCGTGCCCACCTGCGAAGGCTTGTGTGCATAGCATGCTTACAAGCAGGCACACCATAGTTGGTACCTGTGGGTCACGTGTGTGTCTGTACATGTATGCAGTGTGTGTTCTGCAGGTGTGTGCTTTGTGACTGTACGTGCAAGCTTAGACAAGTGTGTTGGTGCATGTGCTTGTGTGTAGCACCTGTGTTAAGGAAGGTGCAAAGCCCTGTCTCCCAGCCCCATCCCTGCTGTCCTGACTGCCCCAGCTCAGTCTCCTCTGCAGGTCCCTCCCTCCCTCACCCTGAGCGATGCCCCCCACCCACTGGCAGCTTCCGCACCTGTCTCAAGGCTGACAGTGCCTGGCTCACCAGTGCCAGCACAGACATCCCGCCAGAGAACCAACCCATGTGCCCAACCCAGTTGGTTCCTGTATTACCCTGGATGACTGCCCTGCCACACACCAGCCCCCAGGGCTTCTGTTCGATTTCAACCCCTCACCCAGGCCCAGGCACCTCCATGCAAACCCAACACAGGGGACTGAAAATGAAGAGGTAAAGAGGGGAAAGGTGAAGAATGGACAGAAAGACCCTAGAATGGGTCAGGGGCAAGACAGTGGTAAAGAGCAATGCACATCATCCCCACATAGACCACCTACCTAGGTCAGATCTGTCACTATCTCGTTTCCTCTTCCTTGTCCCCTTCCTCTTCCTCCTCTTCCTCCTCCTCTTCTTTCTCCAAGCGGCCACGGTCCTTGGAAGTATCATCAAACTCAATGGTGCCTTCAATGTCCAAGACCTGCAGGTGCTTCAGCCTCCGGAAGGCACTTTCCACCACGGAGCCCACGGCCAGCTTGTTAAACCTGGGCAGCCGTCCAAACCAGGGTCAATGCAGGGGCCCAGGCTGGGGGTCCCGTGACTACCCACCTCGGAAGGCAATAGGAGGAAGGCAGCTCTCTGAGGTGACACAGCGAGATGAAAAGGCAGAGTTCAGAAGTATGGTATGAGGTGGGAAGTGTAAGCTTCTCAGGATAGAAACAGCAGCTTGGGAGAGGGGAGGGCTCTGGGCTGGTCATCTATAAAGCGAAAGGAAGTCTTGCTCTGCATACGTTCTCACTGAGAACTTCAGGACTGGCAGACATGGGAGCCTCCTTTCTGCCTACTCTCAGGTACTAACTCCAAGGTCTTGGGTGGCACCCAGACAGGGCCATGGCTGAGCTGGGCAGGGGACATGCTCAGGTGAGGGATGGCAGGGGCCATGGCTCTGATGTCAAGCCACCCAGAGCACATGTCACACTACCCTATGTTCCCAAGCACTGGCTTCAGTTGTGTTGTTACGTTTGCTAACTTGGTGGGTACAGGGAGTGTTGGGAAGAACCATGCTGCTCTGAGGGAAGGGCCAGGATACCCTGGGAACTGGGCCTCTAAATCATTTCAGCCTCCACCCTCCCCACCCCCAGACCATGCTCTCTGGGCCTTAGTTCTGCTCACTATAAATGGGGAAGATGCTCTCTGAGGTTCCTTCCTGCCACACAAGCATCAGTAATACCCGAATGTATTGCTTCTTAAAGTTGCAGAGGCTCATTTACAAATCTACACACCACATCAGGCCTGGCCAGGGCTGTCCCCACCTTTGAAGGCTGAGACAGCAGAAACTGGCATGTTCCATTGACGCACAGCCCCCAGCCGGTCGGTAATGGGGCCAGGCTGCATGCACTGACCACAGGCTGCTCCCGTAGCCTTGACTGTCCCACTGGAGCTGGGCAGGCTGTGCGGGGGTGCGCGAGGGCCCACGAGGGACTTCCTACCTGAGAAAGATTCCCTTGAGGTTGGGTGTGGAGTCGAAGGCATTGGCAGGCACGGTGCTGATCTTGTTGTTCTGCAGGTACAAGTATTCAAGTGACGCGGGGAGCCCTTCGGGGATCTCCGTGAGCTGATTCCCAGCGATATCCAGCAGCTGCAGAAGGGACCAGGAGTGAGAACCCAAGGTCACACAGCCTGTAAGAGGCCGGAACCTGGTGTGCCTGAATCCAAACATTTATTATGATTCATACAAGCCCTTCCCAGCCCCTTGTGCCTTCACACGTAAGTTAGGGTGTCTTAACACACCTGTCACTCCCATCAGATAAGGACCTAGTACAGTCAGAGACTGGGATGCTCCAGCTTTTGAATCTTGTCCCATTGAACCTGGGTGGGGGTGGAAAGAGATGTGTGGAGGAGGGAGGACTGCTCACTGATAGACCTCAAGGCCCACATGTGTGGGGTCAGAATTGAAGATACAAAGCCAGTAGTGGGCCTGGCCATTGTGTGACCACGGAGTGGTCAGCTCAGAGTCACCATGCACCTGGCACCCAGGAACCAGCAACCAGGGAGTTCGTTGGGCTCCACAGGAGCAAAACACACCCGCAGTGGGCATAGGACCAGGCAGACACAGCCCTGCGGTCCCTAAGTTCCCTTTGGCTGGGGTCAGGGTCACGAAGCTGGGGCACAGAAGCTGGAGAGCTGGGCAAGGTGGTCCAGCACTGAAGGGGAGCATGGCTTCATGGACTTTAGGGGGCCTCTCTGTAACCTCCCCCAACTCAGGCTCCCTGGTGTCCCCTGCACCCCACAGCACTTCCTCCTGCATCCCAAACGCCCCTGGATGTAGGGGACATGGGTTCCATTGAGACAGGCTTCCACCTCAGAAAGCCAGACTGACAAGCACAAGTAGGTGAGCAGCTGTGATGCAGCACAGGGCGGCTCCGAGGCGGCAGGAACGCAGCACAGTAGAGAAGAGTCCCCATCCTGTGAATGCTGTGGCAGTGAGGATAAGGAATCAGGGCAGCAGTATGAAAGGGCATGCGGCTGCCCAGATTGTCTTGATGGCATATAGACTACCAGGGTGGCAAGTTCCTGGAAAGCTGGGGTCCAGGCAAGAAATGGGTGGTTTGATCTGGGGTGTGGGCAGCAGGCTGGAGAGTAGACAGACTGAGGGGTGTAGAGGCAGCACAGTGGGGTAGGTTCTGGGGAGCCACTGGAGGCAGGTGGCAGCGAATAGGCAGCTTCCAGGTTTCCCTAGATGCCACCCTGTCCCTTCAGTGAGTAAGAAAATGCAGCAGGAGGAACAGCTGTGGAGTGCAGAGAGCTCTCCTTGAAGGCAGAGCAATTACCTCCACTCTGGCTAACCCTGGCCCTATGTCCATTCACTGACGTGTGCAGACCTGGCTAAGCCATTTCCTTTTCCCTTCAACTGGCTCTAAGCAATGTAGATAGGGCTGGCTGAGGTGCTGATGTGTAATCTGTGAAGCCAGATGACAGCTGACAGTCACTGTTCCCCTGCCTCAGTGTCTCCCTAAATGGTTGAGCCCAGTGGAATGCAGAGCCACCACTCCAGAGCTGTCAGCTGGGTTCAAGCCTCTTGTCTTAAGGGCAAAAAAGGTCTGCACATCGGAACTAATGCACCAGCCTTCTAAACATAAAATGCTACCTCAACTGAGTTATGCAGATTGGTCTTTCTGTACATCCTTCTCTCTGCACATTGCAGAGGTGCCTTCTGGCCTCCTAGCTGGCCCAGCTCACAGCACTCAGGTAATTCCCACCATTCTCACAGTCATGCATCCTCTAGCCACTCCCTTCTTCAAAAATTGATAAAATCCAAGTTAGGCCCTAGGTTGAGGCCTTTGTTCTATGAACCCTCATCTGGACCAGACTCAGGACCCCTTGGCTGCCCACAACTACAAGTATGTCTTAGTGTCTTTATTCTCACAGTGGGGTGCACTGAAGGTTGTAGGTTGGGATGAACTTGCCAGGATTCCATATTTCCATGGGATTACAAATGCAAACTTCCTGCGATGAGGATGGGAAAAGGGCCTCTTTAGTGGAGAACACAGCAGGCTCTGGGCCCTCAAGAACTGGCTCCTGGGGATTAGCCCAGGGGTTACACGTGAAGCTGGACCCTGGTCGTGGCAAGGCTGTCTAGATGAAGAGAGACCCCAGCTAATTTGCAGGACCAGCTGCCTCGCCCACCGCATCCCATATTCCACCAGACATCCCAGTCCTGACAGCACTTCCGGTGGAGTTGGGTGGTTCTTCCTGCCATCCTTCCACATGCAGTGACCACGAGCCTGCCACAGACAGCCACAGACACAGTGGACTAACATGCCTGTCCTCACTGAGGGGCAGGCAGCACCACTCGAGAGGACCTGAGGCTAGAGCAATGAAACCGGTGCCGACAAACAGCAGAGGAAGACCGTGCAAGGGAACAGCCTCGAGCAGACCCTCAGAGAGCAGGGAAAGCCCCGAGGGTGCCCGGGGCAGAAGGGACAGCAACACAGAGGCCCTGAGCCCGTGTTGGGTCTGTCACAAAGGGTGGCTCTGGCCAGGCAGCAGAAAGGCTGTGGCAGGCCAGGAGCGGGACCTCTGCCCTCCATCCCAGTTCCCCAAGGACTCCCCTCTGACCAAGCTCACTAGGGGAACGGGGGGTTCACCTGTCACGTGGAGCCTTGACTCATGCCCAGACAACCCTGCCTGACTCTGACCACGTGGCCACAGCAGCCACCACCCCTCAACAGCCCCAGAATGCCTTGGAAAGACCCCTACCCAACCCCTAGTCCTCTGTAGACTGGTGAGGCCCCTGCCCATCCCAAACCTCTACCCAAGGCCCAGCCTCCTGCAAGCAACCGTCCCTGCAGGTGGGTAAGCCCGACTTTCTCGTGCCCCCCTCCAAAGTGCCCGCCAGTCCTCCTGAACCATGGGCTGCCACCTGCAGCTATGACTCCTTACCTCCACACCCCTTCTCAAGCGTGCATCTGTCTGTCCAGTCAGACACCCCGGAGCCCTCCCTCCATTCATATGCCGCAGGGGTCTGGGCTCACACTAGCCATACGAGCCCAGCCTGGCCGTAGCAGAGGCGCCTCCTCTACGCCCAGCCTCACGGGGTCCCAGCACATGAGTGGCTCAGGAAGCCACGCCGGGAGCACCCTAGGCTGGCCAGCCCGCTTTACCTGCAGGTGGGCGAGGTCTGCCCACGCGCGGGGCCCCAGGGCGCGGCTGCGCAGGTGGTTGCCGGTGAGGTAGAGCTCTCGCAGCTGGGCCATGCCCGCCAGCGCCCCTCGCGCTAGGGCGGCCAGCTCGTTGCGCTTGACCTTCAGCACGTGCACGTTGCGGGGCAGTCCCGGGGGCAGCGTGTGCAGGCGGTTGCCGGACAGGTCTAGCGAGCGCAGGAGGCGCAGCTTGCGGAAGGCGTCGCGGTGCACCCGCGGGCTGGTGATGCGGTTGTAGCTGAGGTTGAGCTCCTCCAGGAAGTAGGTGGTGGCGAAGTCCTCGCGGCCGATGCCCGTGATCTGGTTGTGCAGGATCATGAGGGTGCGCGCACGGCGGGGCAGGCCCCTGGGCACGCGCTCGAGCGCGTTGTTGTACAGGTGCACCGTGTGCAGCCGCTTGAGGCCCTGGAAGGCCAGCGGGTGGATGCCATCGGCCCGCAGCTGGTTGCTGTGCAGCAGCAGGTACTCGAGGCTGCGGATGGGGGTCAGCACGTCGGCGTCCACCCTCCGGATGGCGTTCTTCTCCAGGTGCAGCAGGACCAGGCTGCGCGGCAGCCCCACGGGCACCCGAGACAGGTTGTTGCTGGACAGATCCAAGTACTCCAGGCTGGAGAGCTTCCTGGGGGTGGGAGGAGGTGGGGCATTAGGTCAGGGCACGCGGCAGCGCCCACGTTTGCCGAGCCCACCGTGACTCCCGAGGGAGCCCGCACAGGCCCGCTTGAGATCACTGAGCTCTGTCACTCACCTTGGGCCTCCACAGCCTCCCTCTGGGTTGACTCAGTGACACAAAACACACGGTGAATGTTCACTTATAAAACTTTTCTCATGGTAAAAACACACCTGGCCGTCGACCACCCCCAGCACGCTTATCCCTTCATCCTTGCCACTTTTGGAAGCAACCTGAAGTCCGCTTTTTCGTGCCTTTAAGAGACGATCGAAACCACAGTGCATGCTGCTGCCAGGGAGCCCTCACCTGCCTTGTCCACGAGATCTGGCACTGTGCGACTTCTGGTCTCCCCTCAAAGTCAAAATGACCACAAAAGGCAAATATTTTGAATTGGTCCAGGATTTGAGGCAGACGACAGCACCACGAAAGACCCTCAGGAAGAAGGATTTTGAGAACTGCTTTTGAACATGGCAAGGATGGCGCGCTAAGCAGGTTTGAAGTGAGGGGGGTAGGTTGAGGAGAATTAATGGCAATGTAGCTTATACTGTGATAAATTTTTAAAATTTAAACATTAACCAACTTGCAGCCACATGTTATGCATTAGCACAGGCAGGAGTTTGCACCATTTCTGACTTGTGGGGACTGACTTGAAGACCATCACTGAACATTAGCCTTTGTGGCTATGTTGGGCCCCAAACTGAAAACACATTGCCCTCAGCAAGAATGCTTGGATTTGCATTTTGTACCAAGGAGCCAGTCTCCTTCAGCAGCACTTGACTCCCTGCCATCTCAGCAGCCACTTATTCTTGGAGACAGAAATGTCAAAGAAGCATGAGCCTCAAAGATCTTCCAAGGAACATGGCCGGGGGAGATGGGAGGGATGTGTGACCGTGGCTGGCTGGGGAGGCCCTGGAGGAGCCTGCTGAGTGCCACAGTGACCCCGGGGCTTGGTGAGATGGGGACCCACCCACCAGAAGGTCTCATTGTCCAGGCCCTCATCGGTTAGGTAGTTGTTCTGCAGGTACAGCTCTCGAAGGTTGCTCAGCTCGCTGAAGGCCCCTGGTGGGATCTTCTCCAGCTTGTTGTTCTAGGGGTGGAAGAGCAGGGAGCAGAGGTGAGGAGAGGCGAGGGAGGGGCAAGCCCAGGGCCTCGGGGTGAGGTATGCAGAGGGGCCTGAGGAACCACCGGGAAGGGACTCAGACCGAGAGCCTGGTGCCTGGACTCCAGCCTGTGTCCCCACAGTGGGCTTGGGATCTGGCACGGGCCACAGCCTCGCAGCCTCCCTTGGTAACACCGTGCCTGCACGGGCTGCTTCCTCCCCCTGCAGTGGGGTTCGCTCTGCTCTGTCCCTGTTGTGTCTCTCCCCACCTTGAGGTGCAACTTGTACAGGGCGGGAGGCAGGTGCTTGGGCACATGGCGCAGGAAGTTGCTGGACAGGATGAGGATCTCCACGTTGCTGGAGCCGTTGAACATGTTGTCCGGCAGCCCGGCGTCCGCCAGCTTGTTGTTGTGCAGATACACAGACCTGCGGTTAAGGCACAGGTTCTCACCCACCTCGGCTCCCCCAGCCCCCAGGCCAGCTTCTAGGGAGCCCTTAAACCTTTGATCAGGCTGAGACTGGGGCCCAGGACTCTCTTCTGCCATCTTAACCCAAGGGTACAGAATCAAAGAGCCTCAGACCCCATTTCCACAGCCAGAGGCCATTGATCATGTCAGTCACTCTACCAGCAAGTGGCAGAAGCAGGAGTTCCTGACCCTAAGCCCGGCTTCTCCTCACCAGGCCCAGGGAAGGGCATGCTGGAGGGCACGCTGCAGCCCCAGGCCCAGCCCCAGCCCCTGCCCCATGATTCTCACACAAAATGCTCGCCATTCTTGCCTCCTGGACTCAGTCCTCTTACATATAGGTCTCAGCTCCCTCAGGTACTGAGCTCCTCCTGAGCCTCTTCACCAGAGCCCGACCTTGGTGCCCTGCTGCACAGCAAACCCGCCTGGTGGCTTGTCTGTGCTCCCACAGGAGGGGTGGCTCCACCTCAGACCACTGTCCTCCCCCACCAAGCCCAGGACCATCCTTCTGACCTCAGATTTGGCTTCTGACCAAAAGTGAGCCCATAAATCTTGGTGAGATAATTGGCAGCAAAGTCCACACTGATCAGGGCATTTGGCAGGAATCGGGGTGCCAACGTCAGCTGGAAAGGGAAGAGTCAGGCATGAAGACCAGTGAAGAAAAGAGGCCAGCTCTGAAGTCCACTGCTAGCTGCTCCTCTGCACCCCTTTACTTCTCTCTTTCTGGTAACCAGACCACCTTTCTAAAGTGGAAACCTGTCCCGCTTCCTGACAGCAAAACCGTCTCCAGCTCCCCCAGCCCTTAGCTCAGCCAAGAGGCTCTCCACACCTGCCTCTCCCACCCCCCAGGCACATCCTGGAGTGGGGTGCGCAGTAGAGGGGTAGAAGCAGGGCCTGATTTAAAGGCCTCTCTGGCTTCCCTGAGGAGAAAGGGGGAGAAAATAAGACAGAAGGGTACTAGGTGGTGGGTGGTGGACCTGTGCCTGTGGGCAGCCCAGGGGCTGGACATGGTGAGGGAGGCTTGGGGGCTGGGAGACTCCTGATCTGTGGCTCACACGAGAGGCACTATGGGTGGTGGAGGTGCCCTTCACAAAGATGGGGAGCTAGGGGCTTGGGGGCAGTAACGTCCCTTTCACGCATACCTAGGGGAGATATGGAGAAGGCAGGCAGCCCTTTGCCTCGCAAGCCTGAGGGGCAGGCAGGGCTAGAGGCTGCCTCAGACATGGCATGGTGCTCACGGCTCCAAGTCTGGTGGGCACTTCGGGAACATTCAGAGATGGGGCTGGCATGGGGCTTTGGGACACACTAAATATTTGGAGCTTAGGTGCTTTTATGCCACAGGAGGACTTGGCTTCCCTCTCTTTGGGTTACAGGGCTGAATCCATGACTGCTTCTTATCTCCCAGGGTCATGTCTGAGCAACACCCAGCACCTGACAGACCAGAAACGGCTGGCGAAAGCACACAGAATTCTGGGGAAGACCGCACCGGAGGACAGGGCAGCACACTCTACCTTCTGCAGCCCTCACCTTGTTATTGGCCAGGTACAGGTAATTGAGGTTGGTCAGGTGCTCAAACGCCTCCTCAGGGAGCCCTTCAAAGGACAGGCCAGAGCCCTGGATGAAGGAGACGCTACAGGGGAGCACGACAGCCACCCTACCCCCACCCCAGGCCACTTGCCAGAGGAGCAGGCAGGGGCAGCTTGAACCCCTTCCCAGCTGGTCCGTCCAGCTCTGCGTTTCTCCTCCTTGCTCACGTGGCCCCACGCAGGCTCAAGTGGTTAAATGTCTGCCGAGGGACTGAGCAACCCTGTCTGACCCTTCTGCCTGGAAGGAGTGCTCTCCTGAGGGCCGCTGCGGGGTCAGTACTGTCCACAGGTGGGTGGGGCTGAGCTGGGTTTCCCTACCACCTGGCTCTGCCCTGGCGCTTTGGATGGATGTCACAGGATGGCCCCTCTTCGGAGACCAGGCGGCCTCTGACACTTAGTTCCGGGCTTCTAGACCCCCAGATGCTGGAACCCAGCCAAGTTTCTAAGGAGTAGGAACAGTTATATAAACCAAGCAGCTTCGCCACATTGGCTACCCTGCTGCAGGGCGTAACATGACAGCCAGCGAGAGCTTTCGCAACACCAGGGACGCCAGGAGCCAACTGCTTAGTGAAACCATGAAGGTTATCAGGCTGGGGATGAATTCAGCTGTGAGTGTAAAGCTACTAAGGAAAAATGACTGACAGTGGTTGTGTAACTGCATAAACTTACTAGAACTCATCAAATGATAATGTGAGTCACACCTCAATAAAACTGTTTTATTCTCAAAAAAAGTGGAAAATAATATACCAAAATGTCATTAGTGATTAATTCAAAGTGACAGCATTGTGAGTTTTCTCTTTCCATTTTATTTTCCTAATTTTCTATCTTAATAATATATTGTTTTTGCCATCAGAAAAAAATTTAAGTTTGAGCCTCTGGCTGTCGGATTCCAAAGGCCGCTGTGACCTGACCTGTCTAGAGTAAAGTCTGGGGACACTTGGGGCTGGCGACACCCAGGGCTGGCTCTGGATAGCCTCGGGGAGCCCCTGCTGGGTGTAGAGCCCCTGGCCAGCCAGCTCAGCCCTGCTCTGCCCACACCCAGGATCTACAGCGCCAAGGGTCCCCCTGGGCGCCTGGCACCATTCGGGCCCCCCAGTCTACCTGGTATCCCCGGGCTCTGGCGACCCCTCACCTCGGGAGGTCAGGCGGTTGTTCTGGAGGTTCAGAGTCTCTAGCCACTGCAGCCGGGAGAGTTCCTCTGGGTAGATCTTCTCCAGCTGGTTGTTCTAGAGCAATGAGGAAGCAGCATCAGCAGGAGGCGGGAGGAGCACAGCTATCCTCAGCGCCTGTCCTAGGACTTACCCCTGGCTTGGGTACCTGCCTCGGGGATTCTGCTCCATGAGAATCAGGCCCTGGATACTGGGGTGCAGCAGTGGCCACAAAGACCGGAGTCCTGTCTTTAAGGAGCCCACACATGGATACCCACGGACTGGAAGCACCTGATGGGCAGGGTGTGTCCAAGCCCTCCCTGCAACCCCAGCACCCCACATAGGAGCAGGGACATTGGACAGGTGTCCAAGAGTCAGGCTGGTGCATCAAAATGTGGGCCAGTGAACTCGATCATCGCTACCCTTGACTTGCCCCTTCCTGTTTTGGGCCAACCCAGCCCAGCTCCCCGCCAGTGTTGTGTGACCTTTGGAGGGTCACTGGACTTGATCTTCTCTGGAAAGGGTATGGCAGGCCCTCTCCCTCCCTGGGGACCCTGAGGATGTCCCATAGTCCACCCAGTCTGGGAGGCTGGGCTCACTTCTCGAGGGGAAGGTTCTCTGTGCTTGAAGCCCCCCAGTACTTGAGCCAGTCAGTTAGCTCTGTTTTTCCTGGCTCTGTACCCTGCTTGTATGTCCGGAGACAGGGTCAGCTACCAGCAGATCTGTCAACGTCCATCATTAGACTGAGCCCGACTCCTCTCGGTGAATAAGCAGACTATGTCGTTTCAGTGCTGTGACCAGATTTCAAACAGGACTCCTCAGACCAGATCTACTCAACACCCTGACATGGGGAGGAAAGGCCACAAACCCTGGAGGCTCTGGGTGAACAGGGAGGGTTCTGGGAAGGCCGCCTCCAGTGCAGGGAGCAGCCCCCGGTGACCGCTGGCGCAACATCAGCCTCACCTGCAGGGACAGGTGATTGGTGTGCTCAGGTAGGTCCCCTGGGAACTCACGCAGGTCGATGCCGCCACAGTCCACGACCCCCTCCTGGGAGCAGGCGCAGTCCCGGGGGCAGTCGATGGTGGCAGGGCCAGGTCTTGGCACCTCAGGGCTCAGGACCAGCACAGGCTCCTCCTCCACAAACTCGTTCTCCTCAGGGCTCAGGTTGTGGGTGCCACTGTGGCCAAACCCCGAGGGCCTCACAGCGATCACAGGTCCCAGGTGCAGCTGTGGCGGCAGCAGCAAGAGCAGCAGCAGTGCCCTGCTTCGGGCCATGGTGCCTGCAGGAGGGTCCAGTCAGGTCTCCCTGGCGCCAGGGCCAACTTACCTTGTTGGAACATTGGGCACATGGCTAGGACCTTCAAAAGCCATGACCGGACCTGCGGGACGCAGGCAGTGCACACTCTGGGCCCCACCCTTGGTACCCTGCTGGCCTGTGATTTGTGTACACCCTGCACCCCCAGCAGGACTGCCCTCTTTAGGTAGGTCTGCAGAACCTTCCGCAGTGCTCTCCAGGCTGGGTCTCATTTCACGGAATGGGGAAGCTGAGGCAGGACTTGGACACGGTTGAGCTCCTGTACCCTGGTACAGGCAGTGAAGGGAACCCTCATCTCTCCTCTGGCACCCACAGACCAGGGAGGGTCAGCACCAGCAGGTGTGTCCCAGCACTTCACTTGCTACTCTGGGATCCACAGACTGTCAACTGTCCTCTCCCAGCCACCCACTTTACAGAACAGTGGGTGTCCCCTCCATGCCTTGGCACAGGCTGCTTCTTCCACTCTTCTACTCTCGCGTGCAATCTGCAGCGTCTGTTCTGGGAACCATCTCCAGGGCTACGACACAGGGAAGGTTCTGAGATGGCTCAGGGGTCAGTGTTATGTGGACTGTGAATGCTCAGAGGTGTCATTCACACCCAGGGCTGTGTTTTGGGTTTCTGGGCATAGGCCAAGCACAGACCTGGCAGAGGAGGCCCCCATGCCCTCTCACCTCCCATTCCTGGTGTTTACATGCTCTGCCACCCCTAATGTGTTCACAAGCCAGCTGCCATCTGCAGGAGGCCACTCCTCAGCATGGTCCCCACTACAGCAGGACGAAGGGGTTACCTAAGGAAGACGCTGGGGAGACATTGTCCCAGCAGTCCCACGGGCCTGGGCTTGGCTCAGGGGTGGGGCTTGAGTTCTTTTTCCAGGGACTGAGACAATATTTCTGGGACACGGTGAGTAGTCACTCTGAGTCCTACAGCCCAGCTTGCATCCCACCTCCACCACAAGGCAACTCTGACCTCACTGAGCCTCAGCCTCCCCATCTGCATGCAGGCACCCTGTTTAAACACACGCTCCGGGCCGGGGATTTAGCTCAGTGGCTTAAGCGCCTGCCTGGCAAGCATGAGGTTGTGCGTTCAATCCCCGGTACCAAAAAATAAATAAATAAAACAAAATAAACACATGCTCCTATGAGCAGTCACTAAGGCGCCAGGCTCAAAGCACCTGGCACCTACTAGGTGGCATGGAGCCACCATGGCTACTGTGTGACTGCACGGTAACGTACTCCATTCGGTGGGGGGAGTGGGCAGCTCAGAGGTGTCCACTGGAGAGCAGAGCACAAGGTCCAGGCTGAGCCTCCCTACTTGGGAGCTTGGGATCAACAACCCACAGAGCACCTAGCCTGGGCAGGTTTGGGAAATAGCTTGACAAGACACCACCGTCAGGTCAAGAGGATGTGCCCCAAAGCTGCATGGCCAGGGCTGTGGTCTCACTCCGGCTCTCATCAGCTATGCGACTTGGGGAAAGTTTGAAACAGTCCTAACCTCATCTTCTCCTCTGTCCTCAGGATGGCCACAGAACTGTCCTCGTGGGGAGATGGGGACTCGGCGAGATGCATACACTCACTAGGTGCTCAGTCAATATTATCTACCTCCCTATGCACATCCCCAGCCCAGAATCCCTGCTTCTCCCACTTCCCTTGTCCAGACGCTACTTGGGCTTTTCAGCTTGGGCCCACCTGCACCCCAAGATGCTGCAGACACACTAGCCGCTGGAGGTTCCTGCAGCCTAAAAGGCTGCCGCGCTATTTCAGATACTGTGCTGTCCTCCTGATGGGTCACCCAAGCCTCTAAATTGAGGCACTGTTCATACCTAGCTCTGTGCTTGAGGGAGACAAACCTCCATGTCCTCTTAGTGCATGGAGGGGACACCCCAGTACCAATAACCACTGCCCACCCAGATGGGTGTGGCAATATAAAGGGGTCCTTAGGAGGATGAGGTCCCAGAGAGAAAAGGGATGAGGAGACGAAGAGGGGTGGAAGCAAGCCTCTTTGACCTGACAAGTCTTCACGTCCTAAGTGGACTTGGACCCCAGTCCCTGGTCACAGTTCCCAGGTTCCAGAGGGTCAGACAGCAGCAGTGGCAAATGACACATAGAAGCCTGGCCCTCCACTTGCCCTGCCACACTTGTGCCATCCTAGTCCCCCAAGGGCCAGTCTACAGACCTCAGCACATTACAAATCCTACACCTGGCTCTGCAGCCTTAACCCCAGGAGCCGCCAGCCTAAGACCACAGCAAGGCTCTCTGTTCCTTTCCCCACTGCAGACAGAGGCATGAGCACAGATCCAGGTCACCAACTCTCTCAGGGCAGGAGGCTCGGGAGAAGGACCTGGAGGAAGGAGCACAGGTTTCTGCACTCACTAGCCAGGCTGATCTTCCTCCCTGGTCTTCAGTTTGTATCTGTAAAAATCTGTACACTGAGCCATACTGAAGATGGACACATTGCTTTACAGATCAGGGAGCTGAGGCGCGCTGGGGTCAGCGTCACAGCCAGCGTCACAGTGCTTAAGTGGCCAAGCTGAGCCTCAGCCCAGGTCTTCAGCACCACCTCATGCTGCTGTTGCCTGGGCCAAGCATGGCCAGGGTCTGGAGACAGAGATCAGCTCCTGGCCTTAAGACGCTCACAGCTCCCTCTGGCAGCCACTTGCCACACATGACTCTAGAGCAACTGAAGTGCAACTAGTTCAAACCGAGATGTGCTGTCAGTACATGGATTTCCAAGGCATTGTACAAAAGAGAATATAAAGTACCTCATTCATATTAATGATACAATAATTTTCATTTATTTCTATATTGATTACTGGATAATGCAGTGGATATATTAGTTAAGTTTACCTGTTTCATTTTACTCTTTTACATGTAACTTCCAGAAAAGTTTACATCGCATCTGTAGCTCACATTAAACTTCTGTGAGATGGTCCTTGTCCGTAGCATTAGGTGTAAACTGAGTCTGATAATCTCAGGATCATCGGAGCTATGATGGAGGGAAGCTGAGGCAGCTTCCTACGAGAGGGGAGGCCTGTTGTGGCCCTCTGAGGGCTGGGCCATGGTGAAAGGAGAAAGGTCATACGAGTAGGGGTGACATAGGAGATTGAGGTGTGGCAAAACTGGCTGGGGAAGTAGGCATGATCTGTTCATTACAAGATCCCAGAACACAGGCCCAGAAGATTCCAGTAACGGGAAGTTGGGTGGGGGTCAGTGTGCAGCTTGGGCAAGAGGGTCCATGCTGTGAACTCTGGGAAGCACACGAGGCTGGCGGGTGGCCTGTGAGGACAGCAAAGGGTAACAGCAGACACAGCAGCCACCAGCTCAGGCCACGCAAGGCCAGAGAGTGTCAACCTAGTCTCAGGAATGAGCAGGCCCCGGGGAGCGAGAGTGTAACATGCAGGCACGGCAGGGGTGGCCTGCAAGGCTGTGCAGTGCACAGGTGAGCAATAATGAGCTGCTCGGGGCAGAGAGGTGCTGGGCTGTAGGGATGAAGAGGTGGGACTAGACTCCAGGGAATGGTGGTCCCAAGGACTCCTCCCTGTCCCCCAGCTTTCCCAGACATGCTGAGAACCATAGGAGGCAGCTCCAGCTCTCCTACGGGATTTGCTGTGTGACTCTGGCCATGCCACTGCCCCATCTGAGTCTCAATTTTCCCTTTTCCTCTTGTAAGACCGTGGAGCAACATAAGCTCCCAGGATCCTTCCATGTGTCCAGATGCGTGAGAAGTATGTGGGAAACAGCAGGGAAGCAGCCCCTGGTCTCCGGGAGCTGCAAGTCTACGGGGTGTGGGACTCAAATCTTTGTAACACTGGGACAGTTTCCTCTGCCTCAGGCAGAGAGCTGAGTTCCGATGCTAACTACTGTTTAAGCCTGGAAGAGTGGAGTTGCTCCACTTCCTGGAGCCTCTGCTCACCAGTTAGGGACCGAAAGCCACTACTCACAAGGCTTAAATGAGAAGCTGGGCCCAGCCCGGTGCTGGGTAAAAGCACCTGTGCCATACTCAGGGTTACCGTTACTGAGAAAGTAACCAGGACCCCGCCATGGGGGATTGAAGGCAGGAGGAAGAGAAAACTCAAATTAGGGGGCAGACCCTCAGCCCCCCAGCACCACTTTCCTCCTCCTCTCGAGGGTAAGAAAAATTCACTGATGCCCACTCTGAGCTGGGCCACACACTGCTATATATTGGTGATGCCAACAGAAACCCCAGGATTAAAGGTCTGTCTCCCAGTTTGTAGGTTCAGAACGCAAATGCAAAGGCCCCCACCCCAGCTGCCTGTCCCTCCTTAGGCACCCCAGCTCTGGGGAGCCTCGCCTTCTCCTTCGGCAGGAGTGTGGTGGTCCTTGGCAGCCCCTGTGGACAGCCCCCCACCTGTGTCCTTCAGGCTCCTAGGAGCCCCCCTTACTTCCCTGGCATGGAGTTACAGAAGTACTCAGGATATATTTGCTGAGTGAATGAATGAATTTGTGAAAGCCAGAGCTGGAAAAGGTCTGCACTAGCATCTGACCCAACTCCTCAGATTTGTCTTCTGCCCAGAGCCTTGAGCTGGTCTTGAAGGCTGTGTAGACCTCCAAGTCGAAGAGCAGGAAAGGCATGCCAGGCAGCTGGAAGGCTGCCAGCAGAGGCCCCAGGGTGGACGGGGAGGAGGGCAGGAGGAAGTGTGTTTACCGAAGGAAAACGGCGAATGGAGGTTGGAGCCGGAGGCACAGTTTGCCAAGGGCACTGGCCACTGTGCAGAGGTGTTGGTGACAGCAGCCATCAAGGGTTCTGAGCAGGTGTGCATGCCCTGGCCTGAAGGCCTAGTGGTGCCACCATTAGCAACACTACCCAGGATTCAGACAGCTCAGACGAACCATCCTCTCACTAGAGTGAGCGAAAATAGTCGTGTGAGTCTGGTACTTCCCGACTTGCACTCTAGGCTGGAAGTAGAGTGGGCCCTGAACCCAAAGAATTGACACGGAGGCCACAACCCCCAGAGCAGTCCCTGGCTGGGGCCCTTCTGCCTGTGAGCACTGGGAGCCCAGCAATGAAGTCCAGCCCTGCCTGACTTCCCCGAGCCAAAGGTTACCATAGAAGCGGGTGAGGAACAGAGCCACGCGGGCTCCCACAGTTCACACCTCCTGGAGCGGAGCAGACCTCAGCTTCACCTTCTGTGGACGCTCAGGCCGCTCTCCAGAGGCCCCGCCCCAGCCCCAGCCCCAGCCCTGACCCAGCCAGGAGCTCGCCCCCACCGCTCTTCCCCCCGACACACACCAGGTTTTCTAATGGGCCAGCCCACCCCAGGCCAGGCTGGTGGATTGGGCACCCACACCTGGGTCTTCCACTACTTTAGCAGGAGAGGGCAAACCTGGCTTCCTGCCCTCCCCTCTCCCTCTGTCCAGCTGTTTTGCCTGGGAAACAGCCGCCTAGACAGACAGAGGGACTCCAGGCCGCCAGCTGAGGGCTCTGGCTGAGGGAGCGCAGACCTTGTCGGGAGCAGACCGGGAGGCATGGGGGGGGGGTGCGCCGCACCTGTCCCCGAGCCCCAGGGAGGAGTCTCTGATCCTCGAAGGACCTCAGTCCCGGGTCAAGAAATCGGAGGCTGGACTCCCTGGCGCCCCTGATGAACTGGCTGGGAAGTCGCGGGGATACGCTGGGTCTGGGCTCTAGGTACAGGGGTCCACACGCCTCCCCAGGCCCACCTGCCCCACCTTCCGGGCCGCCAGCCCCCCCCCCCGCCCCAGTCTGCTCGGATTCTTCCCAGATGTGCACGGCGGGGGAGGGGAGCCGGGGGCTGGGACCGGCCTCTGGCCAGCGCGGGCCACGGCACCCCGCGCCAGTCCTCCGGGTACCAGGGCGGCAACCCCGAGGGGAGCCCTTCCGCCGCGCCCTTGGTGCAGCGTCCGACCGCAGGGCAGCTCCCGGGCCGTCCGAAGGCGGCGGGAAGTGGCGGCCCGGCCCTCGCCCGCCCGGCAGCCCGCGCCCCGTACCTGCTGCGCCGGGCGCCGCGCCGCGCCCCACAGGCCGAACCCGCTGCGCAGAGTCTGGGCTGCGCTCCGCGGACGCGGGCTCCTGCCATTCAAGTGCAGCGGCGCGCTCGCTGCGGGGCAAGTCGTGCTGTGGGCTTTCTGCTCCCCGCCTCTCCCCGCCCGCCACCCCCGCGTGCATCTGCTGGACGCCGGCCTCCTCCGGACACAGGCGCAGGGCTCCCCGGGGCCGGGGCGGGGGCTGCACCCTCCGGCGCTGGGCTGGGCCGAGCCCCACTTCCCGGGGAGGCCGAGCCGCCGCGCGGCCCCTCTCCGCCCCGACGGGCTGGGCGCACCACGCCCCCACTGGGACCTGGAAGGCGGCGCGCCTGCGAGTCCCCACCCCGCAGCGGGGACTGGACCCCGTGAGGCCCCACACCTGCAGGGGGTCCGGGGAGAGCGGCCTCCTCCACCCAGCGCCCCTCAGCCCGGCTTCTTCCTCCGGACCGCGCATTCCGAAGTCTGCCGGCACGAGTACCTTTCCTCTCTGTCTCCACCTTGGGGTCCTGGGCCAAGGCAAACGCGGCTGCCAGCCAGGACCCTGCTGGGCCCAGTTCCAGAAAATCCCCCGCTCCCTACCCCGCCCTCTGCCCGCACCCCCGCTGGCCCTGGGCCCACAGCCTGGTGACCCTTAAAGGGTGGTGAACTGGGTTGGGCGTCGGGTGAACGCAGATGCCAGTCGCAGAAAGAGGGTAACAGTGAACCCGCGTGGCCCCATATTGCTCCCAGGAGCTGAACAGTTTCCAGGCGAAGGAGCGTTAACTACTAACAGCTGAAGCAACACCGCTCGGGCGGGCGCCGGGGGCTTCGATGGTGCAAGGCGCTGGGGCTGGATTTAGGTGGTACTTGGCACCGCCTCGGTGAGACAAACCTCTCCCTCATACCTGCCTCTGGCCTGTGGGAAGGTCACCCGTAACTGCCTCACGTGATTCTTGGAGAGGGAGAATAAATAAAGCAAACGTGGGACTTCTTGCTCAGCTAAACTGCCAAGCCTCTGAGCAGATGCATGGCTTTCTTAGCGCGCCTGACTTTTCACTGGCTGCCTCGCCAGGGCGTGCTCTTGGTAATCATCACATGCGCCCCTGGACTCTTCACAGCTCTGGGAGAGAAGCCTGCTGCTTCCCCCATTTCACAAGGAAGGGGACAGACTCAGAAAGGGCGAGTGAAACAGCCTTGGACTGTTGCAGTGTGTTCCGAATCCCAGTTCGCCTCTCTCTACAGTCTTCCCCAAGGTGGGAACAGGCAAGTCACCTGGGCAGGCACGTGTAGCGCCTGGATTCGAACCCATCACTGTGTTTCCACTGCACCCATAACTAAAGAACTCAGCAAGAGCAGAAAAGGGAAATATTTTGCCTTCTTTGGCCCCAAATCCCAGTCCTCTCTGAGATCAGACTTGAGCATTGGTATGATTCACAGGATTGGACCAGGACCAGCACAGCGACGCATCTCATGTCTTCTCCGGAACACTGAGATTCAAGTTGAACTGAGAGAACAAGAGTCTACTGGCTTGAACAGCCAAGAACTAAACTCTTCTAGGATAATGAGAACCAGCACATACCAAATGCCTACCAAGTGCCAGGCACTGTCCTAAAACCTTAAATATCCTACTATCCCAACCCCATTCGGAAGCTATGACGGCAAGGGCCAGGCTGTGTAAAGGGCAGAAGAAACACCACAATCCACTCTCCAGCGCCCCCTTGAAATAGGGTCTGCCAGGCCAGTGCCCACACCTGCCTGGTGGGGTCTGATGCTACAGCCGGTAGAAAAATGAAGACAGAATAGTTTCTTTCAGAGGGCTGTAAATTTAGGTTTCCCGGACCTACTTGTGCTGCTCCAGCTCCTCCACACTGGCTCCTACTGTCAAGTCCTGTCTGACATTAGTGTGTGGTACTAGGTACAAGCTTTAGACGTAGACCAGGGTTCAAATATCAGCCGGGTTCAAATGAAAATTAAAAATAGGACCTGCCCATTACAAAAGGACTCTGCACAGCACCTGACCCATGGTAAGTACTTAATAAAAAGCAGTTGTTGTCACAAAACTGTCACACCTGGCCAAACATCCAAGCAACATTCAAATAGAAATGACAAGTGGCAAGAATCAAACAGGAACCTCTGCACTAGCCTGGACAAGTGCCTTCTAATTAGAAACAGAACACTCAGGAGGGAGGAAAACACATGGTAGAGAGCAAGGGCTGTAGAGCAAGGGTTCTCTCAAGGGGGTTTGATCATCAAAAGGGGGAGGAGGAAAAGGAGTTGTTATTCTTTTCTCATCAAAAGGAGGAAATAATCCCCTTTATTTCCTCCTTGTGCTGAGGGCCCAAGACCCTTCTTATTGAGTCCTAAATACTGATCCATGACAATGGCTTGATCAAATCTCCTGGTGGTATTTGGGGTCTGGATTCAATCCGAAAGAGCCTGATGAATCAAGACTCACCAAGGGGTAAACAGAGAACGATGGGGGAAAACACGAGCCAAGCAGGCACACAGGTCTTCTGGACTCCTGTAACGTCTCATCCAAACCCTGCATGACTTTCCTAGCTGTACTGTGATCCCTCCAGAGAAAGAACCTCATCTTATGTTCTGTGAGGTCCCCTTTCCAGCCCTAAAGCACATCACCACTATGGCTAGAATGACACCCCACCATGTCCATACCACAATCCCTAGACCTGTGACTATGTTATGTAACACCAGGACTTTTATATTTGTAATTAAGATTATGGATTTTGTTTTGTTTTGGTGCTGGGGATAGAACTCAGGGCCTCAGGCAAGTGCTATACCACTGAGCTACATTCCTAGCCTAAGGTTTTGGAACTAATCTAATTTTTAAAACAGAGATGTTTCCTAGCTGTAGATGGCAAAGATGAAGTAGAGGAGTCAGAGAGATCTGAAATGTGAGAAGGACCTGACTAGTTTAAATATGAAGGGATCATGAGACAGCTCTAGAAGCTGAAACACCTGCAGGCCACCAGCAAGAAAGCAGAGACCTCGGTCCTGCGGCAGCATGGGACTGAGCTCTGCCAAACCCTGAGTGAGCACAGAAGTGGATTGCCCCCAAGAGCCTCCAGCAGGGAGCCCAGGACTGCAAAACCTTGACCTCAGCAAAGTCAAAGACCCCAGCAAAGAAACCAGTAGAACCCAGGCAGGCTCCTAAGAATGATGGTGTCATTATTGCACCTTATTTTAGAAAACTGGTGCTCAGGGAGGGTGCAAAGCTTGCTTAGAAGATGCAGTTAATGAGTCTTTGGGAGAATTCAAACTCAGGTTTTCAGGTTCTACTTCTAGCAGTAGTCTTCTATGCTGCAACTGCCAATTTGTAGCTCATGGAGTGAACTAATAAACCAAAATAAACCAAACCAAATAAAAATGAACTACAAAAAAGGACCAACAGAAGAAGCAAACAAAACAAAAACAGTAACAAAACTTCAGCTTGGGCTGCTTTCCCACATGTAAACTTGAAAGCTTTGCATATTTGGCTCTTTCAAAAAAAAGCAAGAACAAGTCCAGGAATAACCAAGTGAATAAAAAGATATCAAGTCTTCCTTCTGGCACATAGAAGAAAAGAAGTATTTGACAAATGGTAAAAGGAGAAATCAAGTGTGGCTGTTCAGTCTTGATTTCAGCTGATCTGGTAGCCGCTATTAAAGTCCATCTCTTGCAATGAAATGCCGTTTCCATCAGCTGCATTTAGGAACACCTGGGTCCTTGGACTGTCCAAGACACCATCAAGTCGTTATTGTCAAGATTGAACTCAGCTGAGTTTCGGCCTGAAGTTTCTCTTTATTTCTAATAACTAAGCAAAATAATTCCTCCCCCTTTTAGTCTTGCCATCTCCCAAATATTTGTGAACTGATATCACACTCTGCTGTGGGTAGTGTTTTGCCAAACTGAAGCCTTCTTTCAGCCTGCCTCAGGAAATGACTCTCTTAGATTAGTGTCTTCATGGTCAAAGTTCTCTGCTGTTTATTTCTGTCTTAATGAAGTATCTTATCTTGAACAGAGAGTGTTTTGCACATTACAGAAGATGTCATATTCCAAAAAGTGAATTATACAATAACTCACAGAAAAAAAAGATGCAGTTGTTAATAGTTGGTTAGAAAATAAATACTGCTTCTCTGCCTGCAATTTAAATCAACAGCAGACTAAAACAAATTCTCTCGAATTCTATACAACAGTGGATGGCCACAAACAGAACAACTAAAAGGTCAAGTGGTTCCTATATGCCACTGAAAACAGCACTGTGAATATTTATGAAGTAGTTAAAGGACTATGTCAAGAAATCTGGCTAAGGGCTCGGGGTATAGCTCAGTGACATTGTGACTGCCTGGCATACACGAGATACTGAGTTTGATTCCTGGTACCAAAAAACAAAACAAAACACAAAACAAACCCCAAACAAACAAACAAAAAGAAATCTGGCTAAAATTCTATACCAGATTAAACTTCTAGCCAAATGGAATCAGATTCATTTAAGGGCCAGAAATCTGGCCCAATATTTTCTGTTCTTACCAAGAACTAAAGAGCTGCTTGTTTGCAGCAGTCTCCAGATAGATCTAATGCTGGACCTTTCCAGGAGATTTTGTAACTCACTATTAAGAAAAACTCTAAAATTTGGCCAGACTTGCTGTAGTTCTGATAGCACATAAATCTTTCAGGCCCTCATCAGCCATTTAATACAACTCCTAATTCATATCGGTGTGGTTTCTAAACAGACGCTATCCCTGAATAATCTATCCAGCGGTATAACAAGGCTGATTATCTATTTTTAGTCAATAACATCAAACAACTTCTTGTGTTTTAAAAGCATCATGGCATAGGCAGCTAGAACTGTAATCTTTGCCCAAAATGCATACCTTCTGAAAGACATACTAAATAATTCTATACACATTCAGTTACAAAAACTATTAAATTGTAATGGGTCTTAAAGAAAATATAAGGATATGGTCAGTAAAAGATTGTCCTCAATCCTGAGGCTAGATGATTATCTGAACCCAAAGGACTGTCTCAGAATGTCCCAATGAGTAACTGCTTCATGTGAGTCTCTCAGAAAACCACAGGCGCTATGCTGAGTACCTACTGTGTGCCAGACATTTTACAGCTGTAATGGCTAATCTTCCTGCCCACTAACAAGGTAAGCACTATTACTCCCTTCTGATGGAGAGAAACAGGCTTAGAACCTGCTATTATTAGCTCAAGTTCCCAAAGCTATTTAAGTGCCACAGCTCGGCCCAAACCCCACATTGGGTGGGGTGCAGTTTTCTCACCATACCATGCTGCTCTAAGTGTATTATTTTCTAAAACTGCTGGTTTCAGAGATAAAGCTGTCAGCGGCAGGTTTTAATTTCCATTTTTTCTCCCTGAAATAACATACTGTCTATGGAAAGATGTAGGTAAGTGACTGAATCTTTTACAAAATATTTTGCAACCTAAAAAGAACCTTAGTAATCACTGGCTATCCTTTATTCACCGGCAAAATAGCTACTGAGCTCACTCCCTGCACCAAATACTGGAGTAGCAGGGTCTACAGTCTAGGTGTCTACAGGCTAATGAGACCTCCTCCCCAACCAACATGAGGATCTTCCTCTTGCAAAGGCCAGTAAGTCCTTAACGCCTTTCTCTAACACAGGTTCCATGAGGCAGCGGCTGGCTCTCAAGTCCTGACCCAAGTCTTTTGCCTGAGGCTCAGCAGCTCTCCTCGCACCACTGCCGGCACACTATGCTTTCTGGCCATACTTGACCTTACTGTCCCTCTGCCACTCAGCAGGCACTTTAGGGATTGGAGACTGAACTCATCCAACAGCCAGAGCCACAAGACTAACGATGTTAATGCATAAAAACTCCAGTAGGCCAGTTTTGTTTAATATAAAGGTTAATAATGTTAGTAATAAACTGATTTTTCTTGCTATTGCAGACTGCTTCCAACTGAAGTTAAGACTAATGAGAGACTGCAAATATTTTCAAAGAAAAGGTGAGAACAAGTTGGGCTAAGGAATATTGGTGCACCTTCATCAGCAGGGAAGCAGGTCTTTGCAATAGACCTTTTCCTGGCTAGATTCAGCAGTTTCTGTATGGGTTTCTCATCCTCAGAAATGCCCCTGGTGAATATGAAGTTAGCTTGTCTCGCTCATTTATTTGGGGACAGCCAACCGAGACTCTGTGCTGGGGCTGTCAAAATGGACCACGAGGAACGATGAGGTCTACTTTGTGGCAAACAGGGACAGCTTCCTGGAAGACACCTGAGTAGGTCCTAAAGGATGAAGGGGACGTGTGTGTGTGTGTGTGTGTGTCTGTGTGTGTGTGTGTGTGTGTGTGTGGGGTGGGATGGCCAGGGACTGACTGGTGAGAGCAGCCTGCGCACAATGACCTAGCTTGGAGCTTGGTGTCCACTGATGTGCCTGCTCTGTGACTCCTTACGAACTGTCCATGACATCACCCAATGGAACTCCTGTTATGACTCGTAGAACTTTTGAAACTAATCCCAGTCTAGCTTTCATTCCTACTACTACACCGAAACTGCCGGTAATGGTCATCAGTGATAGTCTTATAGTCTCTAACTTGCCCAGCTGGCTCAAATTTGCAGTTCTCTTACTTCAGTATCCCCAAGTGCTGGGCTCATAGGCTTGCACCACCACACCTGGCTTCAGGTATTTCTTGTTTTCTGGGACCAGTGAGGACAGAAATATGCAGATCCAAGCTACAGACAAATCAGGCATTTTGTTGGAACGTTACTCTCAGAGTAGGAATATAATTAGGAAGTAAGTCCGTGTTGTGACTTCTAGATTGACTAGTCTTAATTTATCCTCTGACCCTAACGTTAAATATTGTTACCGGTCAGAGAACATGCAAAGCCCAATGATCACAGGGGATCTGATCCACAGTCCTGATTCCATCAGCAAGAGCTCCAAACATCTAAGACAAATGAATAACATGGCTTTTTACTTCTGACCACCTTTGGGTAAAGTAAAAATAGGAAGGTAGGGCTTGTACAACTCCTTGACAGTGGACTCAGATCATCACAACAGAAGGGACCTTACTGACTGTCTGCTTAGTGGCCTTCTTTTAACAGTCTAAGAAACAGGCCCAGGGAGGCAGTTATTTACCTGCCTAAAAGAGTCAAGTCTCCTGGCTCCACGGCCACATGCTCTTCCCACTATGCCCGTAATGGAGAGCAGGTAATGATGTCAGGGCCGACAGGAGACACCGTCCAGATATGTAAACCCCCAGTGTTTCTTCCCATGCTCTACCAAGAAAATCCTGAGCAAAAAGAATATACACAACACAAAGGTGGTCAGAAAGAGTTACTGTAATTTTCTATTGAATATTCTTCCAAAAGCATTATTTTTATCTTACATATGAGTTACAGGAAATAACGGCATTAGAAAAATCAGGAAAGGGCCAGGGATTTAGCTCAGTGGCTTAAGCACCTGCCTGGCAAGTGCGAGGTCGTGAGTTCAATCCCTGGTACCAAAAAAAAAAAAAGAAAAAGAAAAAAAGAAAAGAAAAGAAAAAGAAAAATCAGGAAGAAAAATAAAAGAAGATAGTTAATCTAAACAGGAAAAAAATGACTGAAAATTTTATAAACATAAATTAATGAGATTATAGGCTGAGAACTGTGTCTCTGAAAGCAAACTTTATTTGTTCAATTATTTTTAGCAATAGCATTTTACAACTCTAATACCCTGATTTTTCAAGAAGGAACATCATTTAAAAAATAATTTCACTTTAAAAATATGCCTGTGTTCATCTATAAATGTTTCCCCCAAACTTTGATCATATTTCTTTTATTTTATTTGGGGAAAATGTTTGTGATGGCATAAAATGCAAAATTTTAAAGATGTGTATTCCAGTACAGAAGTTTAAGAACTGTTAGTAAGAAGTCAACGAAGGTCATCAAATAAAAGACATTAATTGCTTGCCAGGTACTGGTATTGCTTCTTCCCCAGTTCTCCCAAGGAAAACTCTTTAAATTGGATCTGCCACAGGATAACCCTTGAATATACTCGTATGCAAAACAAGAGCTTTTGTTTACATAGTTTTTAGATTTTACGGTTCCTACTTTTATTCTGAAACTCAAATTTACCCCAAACCATAATTACCATATTAACTCTGTCATGCATATTTATATGCAATTCCGCACAGCAGTAGTATACCATCAGGCTCTGCATGCAGAGGCCAGGAAAAACACAACTGGAACAACCCATGGAACACACCCATGGAACAACAAAGCTATCTCAGATTATTTGCCAACGTGTAGTTTCAATCTAAGTTCTGACAACGAAATATATGGATCTGTATCTCATCGTGATTTTCCAGAGTTGCCAGAGGGAGTTAGTTCTTCACAGCTTGGCTTTGCCTGGCTGAAGCTGAAGATTCTGTAGCTTCATCGCCAAACCCATGTTGCCAGTGATTTTCAATTTACCTTGAAAGAAGGCCTGTGAGAAAGAAGAAAGAGAAGTGGTGGGTTCTGTCTTGAGATTGCTAATGTTCCTGGACTACCTGGCCCTGAGATCATTCATTCAGGTCACTCAATGTTCTTCAAAATATGACACTTACCTTTTTGGAACAGACTTAGAGTCAGATCCCTCAGACAAAAGAACTGTGAAAGCTGTGCTTTATAGAGCAGAAGGAGGGGACACTGCCCCACAAATGTCTTCTCTGCTTCTTTTCCCCCAAAATGTCTTCTCCCAGAAACTGCGACTTGCTCTGCTTAGCTTTCCCTGATGAAGAGTGGTCTCCTCAGAGGACAGGCTGTGCACACCAGGAACCCATGTTACACTCTGGCCCAGTGAGGATAATCTGACCACTCTGAAGAGCAGAGTTGAAATCTGTTCCCTTTAATGACACTTGGATTAAATCATATCATGTTTGCTAAATTTACTAGGAAACAAAACCCCAGAACAACTTAAAGAGAAACAGCAAAGTTGGGAGCACAGCATGATTTCCTGCTATGATCCCAATCTTAACTCAACTCTTGAAGTGAGGAAGAGCTAGATGAGAAAAGTTTCTGATAGTCTTCGCTTTTTACATAAGTATATTAGGAAATGAGGAGTTGCACTGGTTTTTTTGTACACCTCCTGGTAAGGGTGACTAATTCCTTTTTATTCTTCCCTGTCTGGACAAACTAAATATTTCCTTTCTATATGGCACGAAGCCTCCTGTCTGATGACTTAAAGGTCAGGTGTCTCAGAACACAATACATTTAACATATGTCACTGAAAAACATGGACTGGCAGTACTAAAGAAACTCATCATCTTTCCTCTTTTTAACTTAAAAGGAAAATAATGCTTTATTTATTAATAGAGAAAACATGAATCTGACCCTGTGGAGAACCCAAACATACGGATCATGTTGAAGTGGTCTCTAGGTGTTCTTCATGTGTGCTTTGGGCTGGAGAGCACATGGTTTTGTTTCAAATGTAGCCAAAAACTGAAAGTAGAATTTCCACTGCATTTAATGATTTCCAGTTAAGTCCTCTACTGAACATAAGGGAAGGCCATTAGCGCATTACCCAAAAGGTCTGCCGTTTCAATCTCTGCCTCCCTTGGGTGCTAACAGGTGCTAAAGGAAAAGAAGCTGTCACCTCACTCCCTGTGCCCCAAACACGAAGGGTGCAGGTAAATGGGGAGAGTGAAGGCGCTTGATGTGTGAAGCCTGCACACCGTGCCAAAGCAGCGCACGGTGTCTGCAGTGAGACAGGGAGCGTGGCTGGGAAGGAGGAATGACTGCCAGCTCCGATACTGGTGGCCTTGGTTCCGTCCAGGTTTTGAGAACAGCTCTGAGTGGAGCTGTATTTGATGGAGTGGAAATGTCAGTGTATTTGCCACTGAAACATCATGGCACCAACTGAAATATGTGTAGTGGCTTAAAAAAAAGTTTTAAAAGGCATACATGTGAGAGTCAGACTGAGTTATTTTATCCAATCTTATCAATTACCAGGGAAGGATGAGAATATGCCCTGAAGCAAGTAAGACTGAGGCAACAAATTAAGTTACAATGCAAAGAAAGGTCTTAGCTTCTTTTTGCTAATGGAAAGTTCAGTTCACCAAGCCCAGTGCATCCCATCTGTTCAACACTGTGTGACTGAAGAATACAAGGAGACCCTTGACCATCTGGGGACCAGGAAGATCCATACAAGGCACCAACGTATTTTAGACAAACGCAATGTAACCCACCAACTGTTTATAAAAACCTGAACAAATCAGACACTGCTAGGTTCTAGAAACAGAAAGATATATATGATGTGATTTGTACTTGAGACACTCACTATTTGATGGAAAAGAGAGGCACATTACAACTAATATATCATGACAAGTGCTAAGGCAGCAGTCCAGTAAGCGGCTCAGAGGTAGGGCTCTACAGCTCTCAACGATTTAGAGGGGGTCCTAGGAGATAATATCTGAGCTAGTTTCAAAAGACAGGAGATTTTGTCAGAGAAGGAAAGTTCAGGCAAGAAGAACAAAGGCAAAGACACAGAACCTACAGTTACTCCTCTCCACTGCACGCTGCCACCTTCTGGCTGTCCTGGGGGGTTCTAATGTCCCAGGAAACAAGGCTCCCTGACTACGAGTCAGGTGGGACAGCCTGGATCTCTGGCTGCACTAACTCTTTTACAGACTGGTCTCATATCAAAGTGTGGTGGCCCTGACTACAGGAACTATTTCCTGAATCTGGCACTTCCAGTGTCTGACACATAGCTGGCTCCACAAATGTCTGTCATTTGACAGGTGATATTCTGGAGAATGCTGAGTTTTGTGGGTCGGACCACTTTGCACATGAAAGTCTAAGGCTGGACATGAAGTACAAAGGGCTGCTAGCAGAATAGAGGTGCCATCGAACTTACCGACTGAGGATTCATTTTACCAGTCATCAGGGCCAGCAAGTCTGAGTCAGCCATGGTGATGGTGCAGTCCGCCTTCTTATCTAAAGCAGGATACACAGGAGAAAGAGGAGAGAAGGGAGAGTTTGGGCTTACTTACATATTGAGTCAAGAGCCAGTGACTACAAGAGAATCACACCCAGCCGCAAGTGGTATAGGGAAATGGGCACTCAGGTCTATGCATATGGCAAATGGTAAGATGAGAAAGTTCAATATTTAACATAAGGAATATAATTAAGTAAATCATGTCCATACAATGGATGCAATGCAGCCATTATGAGGCATGTTGTGGATCTAGACTTACTGACCTGAAGAGTGTCTGTTGTTTTGCTCATGATGCTGTTACATAATAAACTGTAGGTATGATCCAACTTTTTATTAAAACACTGTCCAATTACCTAAGTATAGGAAAAGCACCTGACGATTTACATGCCACATATGACCCATGTTACTGTGGCAGACAGACTCTAAAGTGACTCCCTTGACTTTGCTTCTTGGTGTTCCTGCCTTTGTATAATCCCCTTCTCTCCTGTGTGAGCAGGTCCTGTGACCACTTCTAGCTGAAAGACAGCAGTGGCAATGAGGAATGGCATTCCTGTATTGGTGTGCTGTATAAGCCTCCATCTTCCCGGCAGACTCATTCTTGCTATGCTGCTGGCTCTGAACAGCCATGTGCGCCTTGCAACCTTCCCCTGCTGAGGAGCTGGGATGATTCTAGCAGGCAACCAGTAACACACTAGGGCTGTCACTCCCACAGCCATGGAAATCATCCTGCCTGCAGGCTGGATGTGATCAGACTGGAGCCCTTCCCCAGTAAGGGCCTCTACAGGGGGCCCGGGCCCAGCCAGCACCTTGGTTGCAGCTTGGGTGATCCTCTGCAGAGGACCCTGCTAAGCTGTCTTCAGCCCCTCACCCATGGGAATCTGTAGGTTGACACATGTGTATGTAGTAATTTGTGACACAGCCAGAGAAACAAATACAGCCATCTAAATCTGTGGCCCATGAACTTTTCTGTAAAGGATTGGATACTAAATATTTTAGGCTCTGTGGATAACCAGGTCTCTCTCACAACTACTCTATTCTGCTTGTGTAGTGCAAAAGCAGCCACAGACAACACACAAACAACATGTGGCTATGTTCCAATAAAACTATTTTCAAAGCAGGTGGCAGACAGTAGAGGAAAAAATATTTGCAACTCAAGTATTATCTGAAAACTGTATCTAGAATACAGAAAGAGCTCCTACTACTTAGTTAGAAAAGCTTAGATAACTCACTACAAATACAGGCAAATGGCAGAAGCAGGCATGGTACCGAAGAGGCTCTCCCAAATGGCCCAAACCATATGAAACCCCGCTTAACTTCACTTGTCAGTGGAAAATCTACATTAAAACTACAATGAGATGCCACACACCTACTAGAATGAATGGCTGGAATAAAAACAAAAAGGCAAAACCCAGCACTGGTGAAGATGCCGAGCAACCTAACAGTGGGCCTGTGAAATGGCACAGGCACTCTGGATGACAGTGCGGGGGTTTTGTAACATGAAGACCCCAAGGAGGCAGGCCCCTTATAGTCCTGTTCACTGCTGTGCCCCTGAGTCCTTGAAGAGTGCTTCACACATAAAGAGCACTCGATAAATTATTTAGATCATCTGTGCCTTAACAAAAAAGCCAGGGTAAACAAAGTGTGGCATGCTCATTCTATACTACTAAATAATTAAAGCAGGAGAGAGAAAGAACATCTTTATTACACGCCCCACAGCTCAAGGATAATCCTTAAAGGACTAATAGCCAAAGGTCATTCTACCTTGGCTGCTAACAAAAGTTCCTCTTATGATGAAGGAAAAAATACATGAAGCCTTAAAAATGAAGGAATGTGCAGTCTGTAAAACTCAGGCTTAGACAAGCCTTTGGGTCCAAACAAGATTTACATTTAATGTGTGGGCCTGGAGTAAGCAGTGATTTACAAAGCACTGACAAGTGCTTTATGCACCTTATTACCTCCCCAATCCCCACCGCAGCTCTATGGGTAGAATTACTCTCACCTACTTTCTAGGGAAGACAGCTGAACTCCGGGAAGGCATACACAGAGACCAGAGTGACAGACAAGTCTGGGTTCTGTCTAATGTACTCTGGGGATAGAGACCCTGAGGCTTTCTTCATCCTATTGCCCATAAAGGAATAAGGCTAATAATCTTTTATGTTAGATAAACCAAAGTTGGCTTCCTAGTGATGTGTGATGTGAGTTGTTTCAAAGAGGATGAAGGAAGGGCAGGGCTCATGAAGAAGACAATGAAAGGCACACAGGGTACACAAATCCTCGGGTCCTTAATATCATTGTGTCCATAATCATCACCACGCCTTAGAAGATAAGCAAATGAAATACATTTAAGTAAATACTACTTAGCAGTAAATAAACCTCCTAAAACTATGTATATGCCAAAGAAACTACCAATTCTCCTAAGGCACCAGTTCAAACTAGGGCAAGTTATTGATGCTTTAACATAGCTAATCTCTAACAAATGGTCACTTGTTGGTGGAGGTAAAAGGAGCTGGCAATTTCCAGTGGTGGCTTTCACAGGGTAAGTCCACATTTCAACACCACTCCTGACTGCCAATGGGTGTCAGTTTCAGCAGAAACTGCCCTGCCCCAGAGTACAGTCACTTTGGGTCTCAGACGGGGCACCTAATAAGGAGAGAGTACATGGCAAGGGTCTCTCTGTAGGGAACAAGGCCTTTCTGAAATCACTCCACAGCTTTCCATAAGTAGATTTATCTTTCCTAATGAAATGACCAACTAGCAACAAGATAGGAGGAAAAGGAGAAAGTTTTTAAAGTCACCTTGACATCTGTCGCAGAATTGCAGCATATAATCTGAAGTAACTATTAACCGGTAGTCATTTAAAAACCGGCACTACTGTATTTCCCAAAGTTCTTTCTAGTTATAAAAGCTGAAATCTAGACAAAGCTTCAGCTTTCTTTCCTACGCCACCTTAGAGTGCCAGAAAGCAAAATCTTTTCTGACCAATGTTGAGGGAGGAGGCATCTGTTTTATTCAGGAATATTCACAACAAAGCCACACTGACCACTTCACACCAGCTGGCTCCTCCCTGCCACTCACCTTTTCCTGCTTAACCTCTTCCTGACTACCCATTCGTCAGAGTGATGCTCTTAACTCTGCCTCCAAGCTCCACACTCTAATCCCGGAGCTGTCAACCTCTCCTCCCTTAGAGTCCCCTGAATACTTAACCACCATAGAAAAGTGACAGTCATCCACTCAGCCCTCCTTGTGTCATTCTCTCCTCCGTGACCTTCCTCAGTAACGCGGCAATCCTCAAGTGCGACCATCTGTGACAGAACTCTTTTTTTCTATGCAGCCTCTAGGTTCCATTGGTTCCACCTCCAATATAAGCAGCTCTCCTCTAACATCTGACCCACCGTGCTCACTACACACCGAGCTGCTCACTCAGCACACACCCCTCCCAAATGTTCTCTCTGCCCTATCTCTCCTTCGCCAGTCCATCAGGTCCGATGCACCAGCTCCGTCTTCTAAAATATGGCTGGCTTTCACTTTTCCACCTTTAAAATTTAATGATTGATGATGTATTAAATGACTTTCAAAGTTCCTGTCATGCATAGCAAGCTCTTCGAAAGCTGGTCCCACTCCATCATATTTTTAAATTATACCATGTCCTCATCAGCAAGAGAAACTTCAAATGTCTATAATTTACTCAGTCGGCGTCACTCTGTTACAGCAGCAGCAAGCACCCTAAGACAGACATCTTAGCAGTAAACCTGTTAATCAACCATCTGCATATTCACTTAGGTACTCATGCTAAACACACAAATCTAGGACTTATCAGGGGAGTGTCTTTAAACAAGAAGTAGATGAGATCCTAAGGACCCAATGTGAGTCTGTCTAAGCCTAAGGCTGACTCTAGTTTTCCCAGATGACAGTCTCTATGAACTTGTCATTGCTCCATAAATGAAGTCACCATTGCACCAACCTGAGTTGGGAAGCACCGATCCTTTGCCATTCTTCACATCCACGACCCAGGTGGCTTCTTTACCCCCAGGGCCATCCTTCACCTTAAAGGCAAAAATACCCCCGATTTTCTTCACAAACTGCTCGCCTTCCTGGAAACAAGCATAACACAGGAAGTTACATTAAGTCCTTTTCTCTGGCTTTTTCCTCAGACAAATCAGTGCTTAAGCAGGTACATGATTGGGCCATCAGGCAGTTTCTGAGCTCCCTTAGGATTTTTTACCCAGAAGACAGGAAGGCAACCAAGTAACAACTCCCACATCTGCCAGGTCTTCTGTTAAAATGGCTTTCTGGACACTACACATAGAAGGAAAGGAAAGATGGGGGCGGCATAGCAGTATTTTCTGCTACAACAGTCTTCCCTGCCTCAATAATTTGGTACATACTCACTTTGATATAGGATGGAATGTAGGAGGAAGTCTTAACCCATCTCTTCCTTTTTGCACCCCAATGTTAAGAACTTCGGAGATGAGAGATTGGCAAACTAAACTGGCAAAATAAACTATATTTAATTTTGGTTCCCCACAATCAGAAACTTAAATGTAAGTGGTTCTGAGATCAAAGTTTTTTTATCTGGGGTGAGGATGTCAACTGGTTTTCTATATTAATGCAAAGAATTACACTCCTACTACACCACCTACCATTCACCTTTGTTTGCCGGGATAAAAATGGCCTAATATGGAAAACATAACCCCAGAGTAAGGTCTGCAAGTGGGTTGGTTCCCTCCTCATCCTCTCCTCCTTTCTTCTGTCCTTCACCCCTTCAGCTTCATCTTTCCTGCCTGAAACATCTACTAAGCCACATGTCATTCTAGGCACCAACAGCACAGAATCTAGCAGGAGTCACAAAAGCAAATGACAGCGATGCTCCGTGACAACTATGATGACACACAGTGAGCACGGGCACTGAGGGAACAGCTAGTATGGCTAACAGTGCAAGGGTGACAGCAGTTCACGTGTCATGTTTAACAACAACAACAAGAAAACAGCACAATAATTTTATTAAAATTTTTCTTTAGAGAAAATCACACTTGGTATAAACCCCATCTTTTTTCTCAGTATATATATTTTTAAAATGGGATACTGTTTCTTAATCTACTTTTCTGTTTAATGTCCTTACTGTCACTGAACATCCTTCCACATAATTTTTTATTGTTATTTCATTTTATTTCCGCTTTTAATTAGTATAGTTGCACTACATAATAAGCACATCACGGGGGAGCTGGCACATGTACATGTCACATCTTGATCTTTTTTACTTCCCTTTCCTCTCATCGACCCAGATCTCCTTCCCATCTCCACATAGTCCATCTCGCTGTTTCCTGTCATCTGTCTTTTAGTTTGCTCTTTAAAATTATTTCTACCTTGGGTTTCTCATATAAGAGAAAACCATGAGATATTTAAGCTTTTGTGTCTGATTTATTTCACTTAGCTTTATGGTCTCAAGGTGCATCCATTTTCCTGAAAATGACTCAAATTTATCCTTCCTTACCGCAGTAGTAATGGTGAGTAGTACACCACTGTGTATAAAAACCACATTTTCTTTATCCATTTATCTATTAATGGATATATAGGCTGCTTCCAAGATTTAGCTGTCACGAGCTGTGCTACTATAAACATCAGTACGCTTGTATCACTGTAATATGATCTTTAACTTTTTGGAAGATACCCAGAAGTGGTATAGGTGGGTCAAATGAAATCCCTATTTTTAGTTTTTTGAGGAATCTCTGTACTGATTTCCCATAGTGGTTGTAGTAGTTTATTGTTAACCCACTAACAATGTAGCAAGATTACTTTTTCCCCACAACTTCTCCAACGTTTGTTGACTTTCTGAATTCTTGAAAACTTATTTTTTTTTTTTCCTGGAATAAGGTGGAATCTCAGTGTTTTCCTATTTCTATCTTTCTAGTGGCCAAAGATGTTGAACATTTTTTCAAGTATATATTGGCCATCTGAACATCGTCTTCTGAGAAGTGTCTCTTCCTCATTTTTGGATGGCACCTTTTCTTCCCCGGGGAAGTCTAATTTTTGAGTTCTTTATATATTTTGAATATATGTCCTCTGTTCAAGGAGTAGCTGGAATTTTTTTTTCCAATTTGTAGGTTGTCTTTCTTTTAGTTGTTTCTATTGCTGTGTAGAAACTTTTCAATTTGATATAGTCCCATTTGGTGATTCTTACATTATTTCTTATGTAATCAGGGTTCAGTTAAGAAAGTTCTATTTCTATGTCTTCTAGAGTTTTACTTATTTTATTCAGGAGATTAAGTGTTTCTGTTTTAATATCTAGGTCTTTGGAGTCAACAACAACAAAAAAATCAACTTTATTTATTTACTCATTTATTTAAATTTTATTTTAAAGAGAATAACACCAAACAAAATAAAACAGAACAAAGCCAATCAAAACAAGACAGTGACAGTGATACAGGATTTCAAAACAGGATAATAGAAAATCAAAAATGGTTACCATAATGCCTCTTGTTAGCTTCTAAACTACTGTCCATACCATCAGACATAATATAATCGAAAAAACAGAACAGAATAAAACCAATCAAAATGGAATATTAAAGAAAGCAAAACAGTGAGAACAATATTAGATTTCAAAAGCAAGACAGTAGGAAATTCCCCATAATTGCTATACTGTGTATTGTTATCTTCTAAATAGATGCTTAGACTGTCAGCTTTAGGCCTGCAAAGTCAATCAAACAGTACAAAAATTAAGCTGTTTTTGTACCTCAGTCGCTATCAACTCAGCCAGTTGCTCACAGGATCAAAGGCAGGGGGCTCTTCTTGTCTCCCAGCCTGCATGCCTACTGGCTCACAGGAAGGGTGGATTGGCTTCTTGTTTCTCTTCCTGGCCTCACATGGCCACTGCTGGCTCACGGGAAGGGTAAATTGGCTTCTTGTTTCTTTTCCTGGCTCTGCATGGCCCAGTATCTAGGTCTTGATCCACTTGATTTTAGTACACAATGAGAAATATGGATCTAGATTCATCTTGCATGTAGATAACCAGTTTTCCCAGAACCATTTGCTTAAGATGTTATCTTTCAATTCTGTTCCACTGATCCACACTTCTGTTTTTGTACCAGAACCAAGCTGGGTTTTTTTTTTTTAATCACTTGCCACATAATTTTAAATGGCCACATATAAAATCGTAAAAGAATACCGTATTTTATTTAATCAATATCCTTCTGTTTGTTACTTAGGTTATTTCTATTTTTAGTCTTGTGTTACGATGCTCTAAATAACATTCTCATATCTTAGTATTTTTCCATATCCTCAATTATTTAAGATAAAATTCCTAAAAATAAACTTTATTAGTTACCTGGCAAAATAACTTGTCTATAATTCTGCACGTTATGAGAATGCTGCATCTTAGTTTTCTTATCTGTTAAATGGAAATAAAACTATCCTCATAAAGTTCTATAAAAATCAAGTTTTATAAATACCTATAACACAGAGTAATTTGTTTAAGAATGTTACCATTTTGTTTTGCTGTTTTATTCTATGAGCTGTCTGTCTATATTAACATAGAGCTTTATCATGTGCTTTACTCTGGCACAGCAAACCCCCATTATAATTTCTCTCTTCCAAAGACTCTATGCTATTTTTGGATTTTTTGCTTGTTTGCTTGGTTTGGTTTGGTTTTGAGACAGTCTCACTTATTGTAGTTCTGGCTGGTCTTGAACTCACAGTGATCCTCCTGCCTCAGCCTCCTAAGTGCTGGAATTACAGGCCTCCACCACCTTACCTGGTTATTTTTGAATCTGAATAAAAAATTTTTCTCTTTATGTATTTTGTAAGTGTTTTGTTAAATTTTCCCTCAAAATGCTGTTGAATTTAGACAGAATTCTACATCTAAATTGTAAGGAGGAGAGGTAACTATCATTGCAATATTGAGTCTTTCTATGTATAAATATGGTACATTTTCACATGTCCTTCAATGTTAGAAAAATGTGCTCTCCCCCATTTTTAGGATTTTGCAAATGTCCTGATACATTTATTCTTAGATATTTTATATTACTCTTGCTAATAATATATTTTTTCATTACATATTATGGCTGGGTTACTGCAAATACATAGAAATATAGTAAGCTTTTATATTTGTTTTGGAAATGGCTGCTTTTTTGAGTTATTTCTAGTTTCTTTTACTTCATACATTATTTATCTTAGCTTTGTATCTCTGTAACAATTGGTATCCAAGATTCTTCCTTTGGCACCATAATATTGATTCCTTTACCAAAGGTCTGAAGAGTGTTCACTATATTTAAGTATTGTAGTAAGTATTTAAAACACTCAATCATTTCCCCTGAGAAGTTACTGACATAAAATACTAACTTCTGTCTCTATGTACAGCCTGGTCTAAATCCACTCTTTCTTTTTATTGTGTTTTGTCCTAAGCAGCAATTGGAATATACTTAACAATCCATAAGATTCAATCTTTTAAAGTATAAAATTGAGTGTGTTTTTTCAGCATATTCAGAGTTGTATAGCCAACATCATTAATTTTAGAACATTCTTATTACTCCAGAAAGAAGCCTGTACCCATCGGCAGTCACCTCCTGCCTGGGATGGCTTAAATATTTAAAGGCCCATGTGCTAAAGGTCTGGTTGCTGGCCTGTGTACTGCAGGGCAGGTGGGAGGTCCCCAAGGAAGAGGGGCTTGGGGAAGGAAGTTACTTAGTTCACTAGGTAACCCATGCCCTTGAAGGGGACAGTGAGAGCTCAGCCCCTCTCTTTGCATCCGGACCACCTTGCGGTTGAGCAGCTATACTATACCGTGTGCTCCCACGGTGATGTTCTGCCTCTCCACATACCCAAAAGCCACAGAGCTAACCAGCCATGGTCTGAAACTTCTGGAACTGTAGGCCAAAACACATTCTTCCTTCTTTTAATCTGAATTACTTCGGGTATTTTCTTCACGGCAGTGGAACACTGGCTAATGCACCATTCCTCCTCACTAGCTTCCGTCAACCACATTTTTTTTTTTTGGTACCAGGGATCGAACTCAACCTCACGCTTCCCAGGCAGGCGCTTAAGCCACTGAGCTAGATCCCTGGCTCAGAAATCTTACTTCCTGCCTCTACAGATTGACTTCTTTCGCTTAGCATAATGCTTTCAAGATTCATTCAGGGTGAAATGTACTTCACTCCTTTTGCTAGCCAATTATTAATTTGTATGATGACTGGAGCACTTTTTGTTGACCTCCCATCAGCTGATGGTTGTTTCTACTTTTGGTTAGTATAAGTACTCCTGCTATCAACATTTGTGAAGAAGATTTTGTGTGGATACAGACTTGAATTAGATATTTATCTAGGAGTAGATTTGCTGGGTCATAAGATGCTGTTTAACTTTTTGAGGAACTACCAAACTTCTCTAAAGTGGGTACACTATGTAACAATCCACTACAGACCACCCTCTATACCTCTGCCAAATAGTCCCTCTAACATAGCCCGTCTAATACTCTCAGGCTTGAATTTCATACACAGCCAACGGGATGAAGGCTGTCTTTACATAGCATTCAAGAATCTTCATGATCTAAAAGCTATTTGTCTGTTTTTATCTCTAGTCACTTTCTTACCTTGTCAGGCTTTATGTTCCAATACTCATCATTCAGCTATCTTTTGCCTCTACGCCCTCATTCATCACACGCACCTCCTCTTCTAGTCCTTTCCCACCTCAACCTCATTGCCCAAGTCTCAGCCCACAGGTAATTCTCTCGAGCAGGCTTCTCTGACTCCAGTAGGCACTCTCAAGGTCCTGGACATGCATCCTTGTTTCTTGTTCAAGAAGCTACTTTTTTCTGGAAAATTTTCCTCAAATCTCTCTTTCCACTAAACTCTACAAGGAGCACAGACTTATGGCTAATAAGCAGGAAAACCTGAACTCAATCCCAGTTTGGTTTACTCCTAAATTCAATGCACTTTCCATTTGACTGTAATATACCACAGCTGTATGCTACATCAATACTTCAAACCAGAGCATTTCTATAGAACAGTCTCTGCTACCACAAAGGAGTTAAAAGAAAGTCCAAACTCTTCTCCACATTCCTCGAAATCTTTTCTGTCTGTCTCTAACATTCTGCAGAGACAACCCAGGGCAACAGGTTAATAAGGATGGTGTGCTAGGCCACCCAGAAGCCAGGGTCCTTGGGGCCAGCACCCCATGAGTGACTCTTTCCAGGTGTTTCCATGCCATCTGCTTGCAAAATACCTCAGGAATATAGCTATGAGCAGACACCAACAAGTCAGAGCAGGAGAACACCAGCACACAATTCCAAAACCCCACCTGTGTGCTTGAAGAGAAATTCCTGCCATCTTCCACTTATTCTCCCACCTACTTAAGACAGATGTAGATTAATTTGCACTTGCTGAGAACCAACTGGTTCCCTTATGAAATCATATTCATTGGTGAATAAAACACATTTACTTCAACAGGGCATGAGAGTGGGTAAAGAAATGCATGAGGAGAGAGAGTTAAAAGGAAAAAGAAAATACGAGTTGTGAAACTGGAGATCATGAGTACTAAGAAAGTCCTAAGTGCCTCCCCATGGAAGAAAAATACTTCTTTCTGAGCAGACAAAAGGTCAAGGAGGAGGTCCTGTTGTAAACTTAGAGGGACAAAAAATTAAGACAGATTTCAAAGAAGGGCAGTGGGGTACTGCTAACAAAGACAAGAGTGGAAATAAAATCTCTTGCCAGGCTGCCTTTGTTAATGCAGAAAATGCATGAATTGACAAAAGAATCCAAGACTTTCATTTTCTAGTGCTGCGAGAAAACTGACAATCGTGGGAAGGAGAAAAGAAACAAGGGGATAAGGTCGATGGGGGTGAGGATATGGAGGAGAAAAGAATTAAAAATGGGAACAAGGGGTAAGAGGCATATATTTGCAAAACTAAAGCATGCTGCAAAATAAAAACAGTAATGAATTATTCAATTACTGCCCTATAGCTATATCTCAGACCTCAGAGTAGATAAACTCTAATTTTTTTAAAAATACAAACGAAGGTTGAGAAAGTTGAAAACAAATCAAGTTCAGTCTTTCCAGTGGAGAGTTTGGCAAATTGTATTAAAATGTGAAACGTATATATCTAACTACACAAAAATTCTTTCTTATTCTCTAAGTTGATCCTGACACAAGTACTTAAATGCAAAAGGAAATTTACTGCAGCACTGTTTCTCATGCAAAATATTCATAATAGACAGCTAGTTAAATAAATTATGACACATTTGTGTAATGTATACCACACATTAGAAAGGGTGGTAGGGTTTTATCTATAGCCATGGAACACACTGTAAAGAGAAAGCAGCAGGTCTTAAGAATGGTACCTCGAGGGGCCAGGGATTTAGCTCAGTGGCATAAGGCTTGCCTGGCAAGCATGAGGTCGTGAGTTCGATCCCTGGTACCAAAAAATAAAAAAAATTAAAAAAAAAAAAAAAAAAGAATGGTACCTCATGCAGGTGTGTGTCCACAAGATGGCAGTGTGATAGTCCCATGGCCTGGTCCAGTGCTGCCCACCCCCCATACCCCCCTACCCCCGCCCTACCCTCTAGTCTTGCCTCCCTGATCTTAGGGACAATCCTGAAAGTGCTGAGTCCTTTTCCTCAGTGGATATTCACCACAGTGTAATTACTTAAGGAGTTAATAAGTCCTGTTGTAGCAGAAATCCCACCCACCCCCCCGCCCCAGGCAGTATACTTCAGTTTGTTAGTTGTCCAGGTAATAGTTTCAGTTTCTGTTACTTTTGTTTCTTAGAAACAGCTGTGATGCATAGTGTAAGAACCACTCCTCAGCTGACAAGCCATTCTGCCTTTGTACTTCCAGCTTTCGTATCTCATGTAAGCCCTAGACCACCAGAGACCAGGACCTGATATTCTGGGAATGATCCTGATCACAGCCTGTCAACATAAATATATCTGCCTCCAAATCTGGGTGTTTCCTTGTTTCTGTTTGCAGTTGCACCATAATAGGGAATTATGAAATGCACCCAATGTTTGCCTTTTACTCTCTGACTCTTAACAAGTGTGGAACATAGAGTGCAAATCCTCTGAATCCTTTTATTTCAGCCCATTTTGATCATCTTATCAGATAGGTGATCTGAACTGTGAGCACAGCTATAATTAAGCCTTGGTCTCAAATCTAAAATCAATAATCAAATTCCAAGACACTGCTAAGTTTAAAACAATGAAGTAAATAATTTTGCTGAGGATAGTAGCTGCCTTTTTGGAGTTGCTGTTAGACTGCTTTTGTATGATTACCTATCAAGAATCACTTATTGTACGTAAAAATAACCTGTGTATATTGTATAACAAAAATTCAACTTGTGTCTGATCCAAGTTATATAACACTGTAAGTTTAAATACAGAAAAAGATGACAGAAAAATGGTAAACCGTTCTTAACATTTTAGGGAACTGTGAATGGTAGAATTTGGGAGATATTTAAAATTTTATTATTTATTTATTTTGGTATTAGAGAGCAAACTCATGACCTTATGCTTACCAGGCAAGTGCTTGAGCCACTGAGCTAAATTCCCAGATAAAATTTTATTTTTCTGTGTTTCTGTACTGTGTAAAATTTAGTTATCATATTTTACCACAACAAAATAACAACACGCCTTTGAAAAACATCAAATGATTCCTTTTTAAGCAAAATTTTGGCCAGGGATTTAGCTCAGTGACATAAGCGCCTGCTTAGCAAGCGTAAGGTTGTGAGTTTGATCCCTGGTACCAAAAAAACAAAAAAAAATTTTTGTATCAATGCATTTAAAGGCATATTTAAAATATTATTCTTTGGAATGATTTTAAGTAAAATCTTTTTAATTCAGGAGGAAATTATACCAAAATAAATGAGAACCACTTTACATATAAACTTTGTCCATAATGAGTACCTCCCTGACAAGCAAGACTAAGAAAAGAGTGATAATTTTATACCATACTTATTGTGGCTCTCTAACTCTGAAAGTCTGGGCATTCCTTAAGTGTATTCTTACTAGAATTACTGGAACTTTTAACAGACAATCAAAAATGTAAAGCACACTCAATACTTGACAATGTGGCACACATTTTCAATTTGTGCAACTGCACAGAAATAGCTGAAACCTGTGCATGCTTCCTCTGGCCTCAAAGGGTCTTTTTACTGCAGTATTTTACATAAATCTCACCTCTTCCAGCTTCTTCTCAATCTCCTTGAAGACGAGGTTTGCCTTAAATCCGTCCCCCACAGAGCTGGTCGGAGCAGCCTCGATTTGATTCGCTCTGAAACAACTGGGGGAAAGGATCAACTTCAAGTCAGCATGTCACAGATATCACAGATAGCAGGTTTTCTGATCTTTAAACAACAATGAGTTTTCAAGCCTAAAAACAGAGATGTTTCACTTTTACCTAAAATCCTTAGCAAGCACATAAAAGTTTTTCTTTCCAAATTTTCACCAAATACTGAGTGCTCAATTAAGTGTCAGTGTTCTTGCAAATATAGTCACCCAAAGAAGCTACCTTCGTGAAACTTACAAGGCCTGATTGAAAAACATGGTGAATGTTTAAAATATGTATTTTAAAATTTCAGTGAAAGATACTTGGCCCTCAATTTGAACACACTTATCCTACTACTCTTGCCACTTTCTCAAGCAGTTCCGGAAGTCCTCACTCACATCTTTATTTGTGTTGTGGCCATGTCAATGTCCTGAGCAAATTCAGACATTCGCCTGTCATAGTCATTTTGACTTTGGATAAGAGTCATAAGTCTTCACTGGCCAGAGTCACTGAATGAAGTGAAGAAGGACATATCGTCATGTTTTTAGGAGCCTGACTTTTCACTGGATGGCACTCAGTACAATCACTTACAGTATTTTCAATCACACTTTGTAAAAGAAAGGCACATTGAAAAGTGATGGAATGGGTGTGTTTGAAGGGAGAGGGAGTATTCTGAGGGGAATTAATAGCAATGTGTTCTTTATTGTAATACTTTTTATTTAAACACTCACTGTGTATTATAATCATACCTCATATATATGCTAGCAGAGACAATAGCAAAAAATAAAGAATATAGTTACTATAAAGAAAAAAACAGGCTAAAGACAAAAAACATTTTATGTATGTCAGATGTGCTGTTTGACTGACTGACTGAGTGGTGCTGAGGATTGAACCCAGGGCCTCAGGCACACTGAGCAAGCTCTCTACCAGGTGCTACACCCCATTCCTCTCATCCTGCGTTAGACAGTATGACCACGGAAGGCCTGTCTGGGGAGGTGATATTGAAGTTCACCTCACATTATGTAAATGAGGCAACTCTACAAAGATTTAGGTGGGGAAAACAATTCTAGCCTGAAAACTCCTCGGAATAAAGCACTTAAGGTAGAAACTAGCTTGGTAGTTAAAGGAAATATACTGCCAGTTCGACTGGAGCAGAAGAGGAGAAAGAGAGGTCAGAAACACGTGGCGCAGCTGGTGAGGGCCTTTACAGATCATGGTCAGAAGCTTCAGTTTTAAGGAAGGGGGAGGTAGCTCAATGATAAAGAGTCCTTGCTTTGCATGCAGGAGGCCCTGGGACTTCAGCACCAAAAATCACACAAAAATAGTTTCTGTTTTAAGTATAATGAGAAGAACAGCACAGTATAATCCAATTTACGTATTTCACAAAGTCAATCTGAATGCCAGCTGGACAATGGACTCTGGGGAAGTGCGGAGAAAGGGAAACCAGCTGAGAAGCTAGTGCAGCAGTCTATGCAAGAGAAGATGATAAGCAAGACAGGGTCACAAAGGAGTGGAAGGTGGAAAGATTGGACTTGAGCCTCACCTTTTACCTGCAACAGGAGATATAAATTCCCAAACATTCAAAGTGTTGGTAGTGAGGAAACAACCACAGATAAGTACAGAGAAGTGGGCTGATGTGGCAGAACACCGCCCTCACACACCACAAAGGCTGGGGCAAAGGGTTTTCTCTGCCCACAAGGGATGTAACTGTGAGCAGGTTGCATCATCTCGTGCACAGGTCAGAGGGGAAAGGTGGAGAGTGCCCATGACTTTGCAGAAGTTAGTGGGGTCCGTGTGCAAGGCCCATGGGTGACAGGTATGCACAGAAACCATGAGGGTCTCAGGAAGAAGAGGGTCCTTTAGGCTGCTATGCAGCCCCTTTGACATCTCCCACACAATCCACTTCTCCCTTTCCATTCTTTTTCCTCTATCAATGTGGAAACATCAAGTGATTGCCTGCTGCTTGGCCAGGCAGCCCTGGGGATACAATCAGACCTAGCCCCTTCCCTCACTGTTTTTTTATTCTATCACTACAGCAGAAAAAGAAGTATATACACATAATAATGGCAGATTGTCGTAGGAGTTAGGATGTAAATAAAAAGAGGAAACTATGTAGGATAGTCCCGGCATGATTTCCTGAGCAGGTGAATTTAAGCTAGCTTCCCCATTAGAGGCAGAAGAAGAGTTAGTTAGCCGTTCCAAGAGAAAACTGCCAAGACCTTGAAGGAGAAAAGTGCTTGATTTGTTGAAAGAAAGTAAAATAAGAAAAGGGTCATCAGAACTCAGTAAGTGGGAGAGAACGACATGAAATGAAATCAGAGAACAAGCAGGAGGGACCAGACCATGCAGGTGGCCTACATCGGAAATCTGGGAAGCCACAGAAATGGTAACAGGGAAAAAGTTTGACTGTGATTATTCTTATGACAGAATGATTTGGGGAGCAGGCATAGGGCAGCAGGAGAGGGGACTCAAGTTAGGTGGCTGTTGCTGTGGCCTAGATGGGAGGTGATGCTGGCCTGGACTATATAGTCTGCCAGTGAAGATGGGGAGAGGAAGTGGATTCAAAATAGAAATAGAATCCACAGGTTTTGCTGCTGGGGGTGAGAAAAATGAAACAAGGAGAAGAAAGGGCAAGGAAGATTCACAGGTCTGAGAATAATGGGATGGCAGTGGTATTTACTGTGACAAGGAAGAATGCAGGGGGAGTAGAGGGGACCAATGTTTGAGTCAGGCACAGTCAGCATATGATGTGTGTGAGATAAGCAGGTAGCTGGATGTGGAGTCTGGAGCTCACAGCAGGAGTCTAACTGGAGGAAAAACAGAATAATCAGCAGTGAAAGTACTGAGATCCCTGGGAATGGACAAAAGGGAATTACAGAAAAAGGAAAGCCCAGTGCCCTTTGGTGCTCCATTATTTAGAGATCTGAAACAGAAAAGCTGCTGCCAGCGAGGAGGACTCGGGCAGAAATTCAGGGGCACATAGTGTCACAGAAGCCTAGAGGGGAGAGAGTGCAGGAGCGAGGTGTAAGTGAAGTCAAATGCTGCTGAATGGTCAAGGACCTACTGGATTTGGCAACGCAGAAGATTATAGATGACCTTGACTAAGGCAGTGCCAAGTGCTGGAAGATGGAAGTCAACTATAGTTAACTAAAGAGCGAACAAAAGAGGGAAAAGAGACAGTGTGGTCCTTTTGAGACATTCCTTTCAAAGGAAGAGTGAAATAGCAGTGGTAACTTTTAAAACTTTTCTAATTTTCTAATTATGTTAAAAAATATATATATATAAAATAAAATTTGGCATCCTAGCCATTTTAAGTATACAACTGAGTAGTATTAAACATTCACAATGTTGTGCAACCACTATTTTTATAGCCATTTTCATCTTATAAAATGAAACTCTGTACCCATTAAATAACTTTGTTCTCCACGCCCACCCCTGGCAACCACCATGCTGCCTTTTCTTTCTACGACAGTGTCTACTCTGAGAACCTCATAAAAAGGAACTATACGGTATTTGTCTTTTTGGGACTTGCTTATATCACTTCATATAATGTCCTTGGAGTTCACTCATGTTATCGCACATGTCAAAATTTCAAGGACAGTTCAGTTTGGTTTGAAGATTAATGCATCAGAGCACGAATGCCTGACGATGGCAACGAGCTGGGAGAAAGAGTTGGAGAAAAGAAGTGTTAAGAAGACGCGAGGGCACAGGATCCAGGACAAGACATCCAGTAAAGAAAGAATCAGTTAGATGCGAATCTGGATATGTCTATCAGCCTTGGGAGCAATAAAGAGGGAACCTGGGTTTGATGAGTTCTATTTTCTTGCAAAGCGTAAGGCAAATAAATCAACCAAGTGAGAGCAAAAGGATGGGCGTGGAAAGTCTAAGAAGCTGAACAGTGAACCTGCTAGAAGAATCACATTAACAGGGATGAGGAGTGGAACCAATGCAGGAGAGCAGCTCTGCCACTGCAGCTCTAGGGCTGAAGCAGCCCTCTCTGGGCAAAGTCCACTTCAAAGACCCAGTCCAGAAAACTCCTCAAGGTCCACTTCTCAAGAGCAGATACCACATTTTAGCAGGAAGAACAAAGAATGCTTTGTATCCCCAGTTTCCAATCTATCATACGCATTTAGTCTACAGTGACTGACAAACTGAAACTGCATTGGAATTCTCCTTCCTAGACCCTAATTTCTTCCTTTGCCATTCAGAGCAGAATCATCCTCCTTATAACTTACTGCACTTGACATGTGCCCTGGTCAGGGAAACTGAACATACCAATTTCAACTCAAAAAGGGAGATTATACACAGTCACAAAATGATGTTTCTCTGGATTTCTTTCTTGTTTTGTTTTGTTTTGTTTTGTTTTGTTTTGTTTTTGAAACAACGTTTTGTGATGTTGCCCAGCCTGGGCTCAAACTCCTGGATTCCAGTGATCCTCCTGCTGTAGCCTTCTGAGTGCTAGGTCTATAGACACATGCTGCTGTACCCAGCTATTCCTGACTTCTTTATAAACAAAGTTCCTTCCAGTCAAGAGTGTTGGCACACATCTATAATGCCAGTACTCTGAGAGCTGGGACAGAAGAATTGTAAGTCCTAGCCTAGCCTGGGCAACTTAAGTCACTTAGTAAAACCTTGCATTAAAACAGAAAAAATAAGATTAAAAAAGAGAGCCAAGGATATAGCTCAGTACAAAGACCCTGGGTTCAATTCCCAGTACCACAAGTTAAACGGAAAAAAAAAAAAAAAAAAAAAAGCAGCTTTTTCCAAAGAAACAAAATTCAGAGTAGTTTTTATTAATTCGGCTTAGATGTAAATTTCCTGGAATAAATCTAATGTGTAAAATGTTGGAAGGGATCTCAATGATTAGCCAGCAGAATAACCCAGTTGGTGTGTGAATTCCCTGCAGATCCCCCCCCCCCAGTTTCACTGTATGACCTGCACAGGCTTCTCTTCAACAATGTCAAGAATGAAAATATAGAATCATCAATAAACATGAACTCTGAACTCAGACAATTGAGTCCTACCATGTCAGATGTTTCAGATAAACTGCTTCAGCTCTGACCATCGATCTCATCTACACACAGGTATAAAACACTGGTGTAATTTTTATGAGAATTAGATGAAGATGTGGGGCTGGGTACATAACTTGGTGATACAGTGCTTATCCTACATATGTGAGGGCCTAAGTTTGGTACCCAGCACAGGAGAAAAAAAAGTTAAGTACCTACCACGGAAAAAGTAAAGCACCTGCCATGGACCTGGCATATACCAGGCTCTCAAAAGAGAACTCCTACAATTCATCAATAAATAAGCAAATAACCCAATTTAAACATGGACATTTCGATATAAAAGTGGCTAATAAGCACTTGAACAGAGGCTCAATATCATCAGCTAATGAAGAAATACAAATCAAAATCACAATGAAATAGCACTTTACCTTCTCGAGGACTGCTAAACCAAAAAAAGACAGTAACAGGCAACAAGGATGTGGAGAAATGCGAACCTTCACAGAACCTTCAGGATATCACTCAGCTTCACAAGCATGAACCTTGAAAGCATTTTTTTTCAAATGGCCACTTTATTTATTTATTTATTCTTTTTTTTTTTTTGTGCTGGGGATTGAACTCATGGCCTCGTGCTTGCCAGGAAGGCGCTTATGCCACTGAGCTAAACCTCCAGCCCCAGCATTTTGTTAAGTGAAAGGCATCACTCAGGAATGACCACACATTACCTGGAAGCCCAGAACAGGCAAAGCCAGAGACAGAAAGCAGCTGAGTGGCTGCCAGAGGCTGCAAGAGCAGCAGATAGGGAAACACTTCCTGGGCACAGGGTGTTTGAGGGAAGTGAGATGTGCTAACACTGCTGATGGGGATGACTGCAAGGCTGTGTGGAAGCCTATAAACTGCTGAACATACACTTAGAACGGGCCCTTTGCTTGGCGTGTGAATTATGTCTCAATACAGCTATTTAAAATAATTTTGTGGCTATTCTTATGTCTGAGAAGAATACAAAAGTCAAACTTGACTCTCAGTGAACTCTAAGCAGCAAGCAGGGCTGGAATCCATCCCTGGGCCCTGACCACACGTGCCCCTACAGAATCCCAACACATAGGGCAAACCTGGAACTCTGCTCCCAGAGGAACCTTGGACTACAGTGGATTATCTGTGCTAGCTTGATGGGAGATTAAGTGACTGCCTCACTGAAACAGAAGATCTCAGCTGGCTCCAGTCAGTGTGTTTCTGCACTTCAAAAGAAATCACCAACAGGGTGAAAAGAAAACCCACAGAATGGGAAAGAATTTTAGCCAGCAACTAAGGACTTACATCAAGAACATATAAAGAATTGAAAAACATCAAGCCCCCAAATTCAAAGACCCTCTCCAAAAATGGGCATCTGAGATAAACACAGTTCTCAGATAAAGATATACAAATGGCAATAAATACATGAAGAAATGTTCACCATCACTGGTCATTCAAGAAATTCAAATTAAAACAACACTGAGATTTCATCTCACTCCAGAAAGAATAGCTGCCATCAAGAAATCAACTGATAACAAACGTTAGCGAGGCTGCGGAGTAAAAAGGAACACTGCTCCACTGTTGGTGGGAGTGTAGACTGGTGCAACCACTATGGAAATCAGTATGGAGAATTCTCAGAAGTCTAGGATTGGAAGTTCCATTCAATCCAGCTATTCCCCTCCTGGGTATTTTCCCAGAAAAACTGAAAAGGTCATGTCACAGTGATATATGTGCACCCATGTTCATAGCAGCACAATTTGTAATAGCTAAATCTTGGAAACAACCAAGACGCCCATCAACAGCAGAGTGGATGAAAAAGATGTGGTATTTTTACACAACGGAATACTACTCAGCTATAAAAAGGATGATCTTGAGGCCTTCATAGGTAAATGGAGACAACTTGAGACTATCCTCATTAGTGAAATAAATAAGAATCATATTTATAAATATCACATTGTGTCTCTAATGTAAAAAGTAATAAGAACTGTAGGAGTAATAAAACCCAAAATGTGTAATTGCTACTGTAAAAAAGAGAGGAAAAGAAAGTGCTCTAAAGGATATAACTGCATATATGTTTGTGTGTAAGATGGATAACCATATTACTGCTTTTGTTAGATCATGGAGCAGAACTGTTAACAGTCTCACTGTTTGAATGTCTACTTTGTATGTTTTAATTTTGTAACTTGAACAACTATTTCCAAGATGACAGTATGTAATTTACCAAGTAGTGATTTCTTAGTGTTTTTTTGTTATTTTCTTTTTTTCCTTGGAATTCTGTATTGTTGTTACCCTTTTTTGTTTTGTTTTTTTTTCTCTTTAAATAAAATTTTTTTTAAAAGTCAACACTTTAATTATTCCTTCCCAAATCTATCAGTTAACTGGTAATCAGTTTTGATTAGAAACAGTTATGCAATGCACATAAACACACAAGAGTAAAGTTCACAATCAGCACATCACCATGACCCTGGAGCAGGCACACCGTCCTGAAATACAGTTCTAGGACCTGGGAGTTGAAAGACAAAAAATGAAACTACCCAGTGATATGATAGCAAGTACAATCAGACATTCCTTAGACAAGTTCTGAGTTTAGAAAAGTTAGCTATGGAATCTTATTCTCTACTAAAAAATCTAACCTGGGTGTTATCTATTTAAATATTTATAATTTAAATAAAATCATTTTGTACTTTTTTTTTCTTTTGGTAGGGGGAATCAAACTCAGGACTTCACGTTTGCAAGGCAGGCGCTGAGCCACTAAGCTATATCCCTGGCCCGTTTTTGACCATTTAACCAATGACATAAACTACAGGTATAGGAAAGAAGAATGGAACACCGGAAAACCAAAAACCAACAAGTTTACTAAACAATTTCAATGAGTGGCAGGAATTTCTATTAATTTTCTGATTCCCTAAAGTAAATCTTTTCAATGAAGAAAAGGTTAACACTCTCAAAACATGCAGTATGATTGAAAAGTCAATAGGATGTTCTATTCCCTGATCCACAGTCTTTCTGATGATTCTAATCTATTAAAAACTAAAGATGTCACCTATAAGTGACACCTAATTTATTTTATAAATTTATTTTAACTGCAAAATGATGATTATATAAGCATGAAAACGGATACGCAAATTACAAAAGACTACATGTATTCCTTAATGAAAACAAAACTAATGTAACGCATGCTTGTGTGCATATGTGTGTGTGTCTCTGTGTCTGTGTGTGTGTGTGTGTGTGTGTGAGAGAGAGAGAGAGAGAGAGAGAGAGAGAGAGAGAGAGAGAGAGAGACTGTCCAGTGTGTCTGTTAAGAAGGCCTAAAAGTAGTACCAGTGACCACAGAGCTAATGGCCACACAGTGGTTTCTAAATGCCATTCTCCACTAAAGGGACCCATGACTCCTTGGAGAAACAACAGATCCCAGGACTGGAAGACGGACAGACAAAATGATGCAGAAAGTAGGAAAGAATTACTAAAAGAATCACAGGGGCGTATGATTCATTTCAGGACCATAGGGTTTCCATTCTTCAAGTCAGGGGCATTCTAATCATCCAAATAATTTGTAATGGACTATAATCTGTTGAGTAAAATAAGAATCCGTGAGTTCACAAAATATATATGGATACATGTAAAAACAAGATAGGAGCAAAAGTGTTTCATTGTCAATGAATGCAATTAATAAACATACTAGGAGCCAGGTGCAGTGGTGCCCCCCTATAATCCCAGCATCTAGCAGGCTGAGGTAGGAGGAGTGTCATAAGTTCAAGGCCAGCCTTGGGCTACATAGCGAGTTCAAGACCAGCCTGAATTTAAATAGCAAGATCCCAGCTCAAAACTAACAAACAAACAATCTATCCACACAGGGACTGATGAAGTTAGAAGATCATCAATGGATGCTAAAATGAATGGGTAATAGGTGAAAGTGTGATAGGAACAAAGCATCCCACCACAATTTACTTATTAACTACAAGTAGGAAAAGAAGAAGGAGGAGGAGGAAGAGCAGAAGGAGGAAGACGAAAAAAGAAAGAAAGAAGAAAGACAAAAGACGCAAGAAGAAAGAAGACGAAAGAAGAAGACACAAGAAGAAAGAAGAAAGACGAAGGAAGAAGAAAGACGAAAGATGGAAGAAGAAGAAGAAGCGGGGGAGGAGGAAAAAGAGGAGGAGGAGGAGGAGGAGGAAGAAAAACAACCCCAGAAACTTTTTGGAGGAAAACATAATAGATGCCATTGGCTGGGGATTTAGCTCAGCAGTGTAAGTGCCTGCCTGGCAAGCACAAGATTGTGAGTTCGATCCCCAGTACCAAAAAACAAACAAACAAACAACAACAAAAAAAAACCCCAAAAAACCCAAAACAGAAGTCACCAAATAGATGCCATTAATCAAGTAATCAAAGCTGACGTTATCAATATAGGACTAGCAACACCATGCACCGCAGGACGCAATGCACTGAGGACACAGCATCAGTTAACCTAAAACTCACTAGAGGGAAACGTCTGACACACATAAACCCAGCAACACCTTACTCATAATGAATGTATCGGCACCTTTCAAAACAATCAAGGTCAAGAAATGCAAAGAATGGCTGAATGATTGTTTCAGATGAAGGATATTGAAAAGTCCTTTCTGATTCCCTAAATGCAGATAGGGATTTCGTCTGGACAGGGAGAAAAAAATAAAGGTTAGAACAATTGTCGGACAGTAAGTATGTTCTTTATATTAAATACTATACAGTATTGTATTAGTGTTACATTTTCTTATTTTGATAACTACTGTGTTATTTAGAGAATGTCTTTCTTCTTAGAAATGCACACAAAAATCTTTAAGGATGAATGAGCATAATGTCTCCAACTTTCACATAGTCAAGTGAAATATATAGATATAAATATATATAGTGAAAAAGTAATAAAGCTAACAGGGAAAAATGTCAACAACTGAGAAATCTAGGCCCAAGGTTTATGTGAATTCCTTGAACTATTCCTGTATACTTTTCCCATATATGCTTGAAATTATATCAAAAGACAAAGTTCTAACTGAAATGGAAATTCAGAAAATAAAAAAGCTAATCACCTTTAAAGCCGTTACTCCAATAAGATTCCTATTTTAATTTTTCCACATGACTACTTCAAGTCCTTGTTTATGGGAAGATACAAAGTTGTAATTGTTACATAAAAGTAATTCTTACTTCTAACTTTTAAATTCTTGTATCACTTAGGACTTTCAGATGGCACCACATTCAAGTTTACTTTCCAATTTTAAAAAATTAGAACAACGTAACTATCCAAATCCTCAGTCAAGGAATGAATAAACTGCAGTAAGTCTACACACTGGAATACTACTGAGCAATAAAAAGGAAAAAAATTACTCATGCTATCTACAATAAAGTAAATGAATCTCAAAAGCCTTATACTAAGTGAAAGAAGCCAGCCTCAAAGGCTTTTTTATTTCACTCACATTACATTCATGAAAAGAGGAAACTATGGGAACAGAAAATAGAAGAGTGGTTGCCAGAGGTGAAAGGGTAAGAGGAACAGCTGAGTAGACAGAAACATAAGGATTGGGGGAGGGGTGACAGAATTGTTCTATACCTTTAGTGGTAGTTATATGCCTATACAGGATATGTATGTCAAAGTTGCAGATATATACTAAAAAGATCAATTTTGCTGTATGGGAATTAAGCCTTTTTTTGTTTTTTGTTGTTGTTTTGTTTTTCATTTTTTTTGAAAGAAACACGTAACAGTCACGTTTTAGAAATAGTGTCCCTTCAACCCATACAGAATGCAAACTTATTCTCTGTCTACATCATAAAAAGCTTTCTACTTATACAAAAAGATCATGATGTTTTCATTCAAAGTCAACATGTTTGAACTGGTCTAACTAAAGAAAAGTTTAATTTTTCCATCAAATACAGTTGTCACTGGTCTAACTAAAGAAACTGGTCTAACTAAAGAAAAGTTTAACTTTTCCATAAAATACAGTTGTCACAGTTTTTAACTATGAGCTCTTCTCACTTTTAAAACCCTAATGGAACACTTCAACTCTTCCCCAGACTACTGCAACGGCTTTCTTAGCATTCAGGCCTCTCTCCTCCACTGAACTCAAAGAAACACCAGATAGATATGGAGAACATACCCTATAACCAGCCACATGATCTTTTGATAATGCACATTCCACAAGATAAATTCCTACCTCCTGAGCATGGCATCTGAGGTGTTCTGAAACCACATCGTACTAACTCTGCCCCTCCACTCAGGCCCACGTGAACCTACCCTCTACCCACACAACACTATGTGCCAAACTTCCTTGTATATTCTTGTTTGTAAAATTTCTGGAATTTTTATGCAATAGTTGTGTGTGTGTGTGTGTGTGTGTGTGTGTGTTCTATGTTTTCAAGTCTTTTTTTATTAGCACATGTTTATAGTACATAATAGTTACATTTCTTGTGGGGAGTTGGTACCTGTACACAACATGTTTTAAAAGTTTTTTATCCACATACTGGCCTGAACTGTCCTTTTCCCTATCCTGCAGTACACATCTAGTCATCCCAGCTCAAAATTTATCTTTTCTTATTTTTACTTTTTATTGTTTTTCAGTACTGGGGGCTTGAACCAGGGAATACTGAGCTATATCCCAACCCCTTTTTTATTTTGAGACAGGGTCATGCCCAGGCTGATCTAGAACTTGTAGTCCTTCTGTTCCTCCCTAGTAGGTGAAATTATAGGTGCACACAACACCCAGAGTCAAACATTCCTTCATCTAAGTACAGCACTTGGAAAAAGTATGTGTGTCCTCCCCACTCACTTAAAGAGCCCTATACCTAGGGTGTCTGAGCATATAGCAATTGACCCATAAAAACTAGCTAATTGAGTAACTAAGTAAATCAGCTTATATGCTGTGGGTAGCTTATAATTATTTTATTTGCAACATCAGAATTAAACTTTTCCTAATTTGACTTTTAGAGTGAGCAATGTTTCATCACTAAACCTATCAATCATATCTGCAGTATGTATTTCAAGTCCAACTCCTTTTAGTCATTAATATGTCACCTAGATGTTTTTCAAGTTTCTGTCTTTGCAGAAATATCAACCTGGGATAATGTGAACAACTCTTTCTCCCAACGACTTAATCTCCTGAAAATAATGGAACTATGATAATTTCACAATAAAAAACAGAATCTGTTGCCCAAAATTTATAACTTTCTACTGTGAGAAAGTTATACAAATTATGCTGACTTTGGTATCTCTTACTAGTTTAACCTAAGAGTTTTTGACCCCAAGTAAGGACTGGATGGAATGCCAGAATCAGTACAGAATCAGTGAATCAGATTTGGTAGCAAACTCAAGTGTCTTGGCATTCCTGTAAAGTAAGCCCCACCATACTGATCAGAAACAGCCTCAGCCAGAAGAAAAACTATGCATTTCCATGAAGCAGGCTCCACCATGCAGACTGGAAAAAGCCTCAGCCAGAAGAGAAACCATGCCTTTCTGTTAAGTAAGTCCCACTATGCTGATGGGTAAGAGCCTCAGCCGGAAGAGAAACCATGCCTTCCTGTGAGCCAGTGTGTAGACTGGAAAACCAGAAGATTCCCCCCCTGCCTCCTACCCCACTGATTTGGAGGACTCAGGGTGAGATGGTAGCAACTGAGGGGAAAGGAATAGCTTGATGCTGGTATTGTTTGGTTGACTCCGCAGGCCTGGGGCTGGTGGTCTGGGCATCTATTTGGAGGATGGCAGTATGCACTGTGGCAACTGTGGGGGATTTCCTCCTGTCTTGTTTTTGAAATCCAATGTTTTGTTCCATTTTAGTGTTTTGTTTTATCCCTGCATCTGGTAACCTGAACAACTATTTTGAAGATAACAATGTGCAGTATTGTTCTCTATGTTTTGTTTTATTCAATTTTGTTTTGTTTTAGTCAATTTTTATTGTTTTGATTGGTTTCATTCTGTTTTGTTTTGTTTAATTTTGCTATATCTGATGGTATGGACAACTATTGTGAAGATAACAAGATACATTATGGTAGCCACTGTTGATTTCCTATTATCTTGTTTTGAAGTTCTGTACACTCTCACTGCTTTGTGTTGATTGGCTTTCTTCTGTTTTGTTTTATTGGGTTTTATTCTCTTTAAAATGAGGGAAAAAAGATTCAGTGTGTTTTATCTGACTCAGGGTAATAAACATTTACTCACTATAGCAGATAACCCAGAAGCAGGAGAATTCAGTCTCAGGTCTCAAATACTTCATATAATAGTTAATAAGACAAGCCACATTACAATACAACCAAACAAAAATTGCAGTAAAACCCAAGAGCTGCAGATATTTAAAAGGAGATGGTACTTGAGATGGGTCTAAAAGAAAAAATTTTTACAAAAGAAATGACATTCTGAGCAGAAAAAGGTAAGAAAGAAGACGAGATCCAAGAGCTTGCAAAAGGTAAGAACATAAAGTATTCTGTAAAAGTGCACCTCATATCACTTGTGAACAAATGGTATGAGTAAATAAATAATTATTAAAATTCCAGGTGATAAAAAGGAGTTAAGGCACAGCTTAAAAAGAGTAAGGAGGAAGAAACTAGACTGCGATATTTCAGCAAAGGTGACCCTGAAAAAAGGCTCATCATGAAAGAAAATTAGAGCAAGCAGAAAAGTACAGATTTTTTTTTTTTTAAGAATAGTTTGCTGACAGCAGTAAAAGCACTAGTGAAGGAGGAAAGATTGGGAAGCAGGTACCTGTTACAGTTAGACAGTGGTTGGAAACACGAGCCTGCAAAGAAGGTTGGGCCTCGAAAAGGAAGGGGACTTTCTTCCTCTGAGAGACCCTTCTCAGGGAGGTGACAAAAAGTTGCACGATTAGAGTGGGACAAGAGGCTCCTGGAGCCCCCCCAAAATGCAGGCATTTGAAGGAGAGGAGAAAAGTTGGCAAGAAACAAAAAGAATTTTGACAGCGACAGGGAATGGCCCGACTTAGAAACATCTATTTGCAAAGACCCTATGCCGTAAGTAATTGGTATCTTTTCTAAATTGCCCCTTAAGTCTGAGAAGCCAGCTGTGGAAAACGAAAGCAAAAAGTAACTAGCCTCCTCTGGGGGAACAAACTTTCCCCAAGGCTGTGAAGTGTAAACGCCTGTGGCCGGTTTTACAGCCCTGTGATCCCGACAGTGTAATGACATACTTTCCCTTCAATACCAAGACCACAAAACGAGACTGTTTCACACAGACAACATCGACTGTGAAAAGTCATGAGGGTGAACTGAAACCCAGAACGCTACCTACCTGATGGCTTCCGGAAAGCCCATCCTGTAGAGGGTCACCACGACAGCTCCACCGAGGCCTAAGTTGTGCTGCAGAGCCACCTTTGCACCGGGAACTTGCCTCTTTCCGGCTTCCCCTCTCAGCTGCCAGCAGAGTTCGGCACACTGAGCCAGACCTGGCGAATCGAACACAGAGCAGGTGGAGGCCACTGCTTTAGGAAGCGGCCCACCAGCTTTCTCGAGCCCGCAAAGGGTTAGCAACTAATCATGACTTTTAATTAGAAGTCATGCTTAAATAGGGACCATGTTTGCCTCAGTAAATTCTCTTCAAGCGCTAAAAGGTTTTGCAGATAGCTCTTCCCCTCCCAAGGAATTTCTGTATTTAGACAATATCCAGGCTTAAGAAATTCTCTTTATACCTATTTACCCTGTCCTTTTCTGGCATGTTGAAAGCAAAAACACTGAATATACAATTTATCAGCCCAGGAAAAACAGCACACAAATAATTTTCTAATTTTACTTTTTAAATGTATCAGAAGAAAACAATCTAGGATTTGTAAGATCATTTTCATTAAAATATCTCACTGGCAAGAGAAATTTTCACTATTTTTTCCCAAGTAGTTCCCAATAAATACAAATTGTTTTCCAAAAGTATTCTCAGCTATTGAAAGAAAATCTGCAGATTCACAAGAAGAGCATCCTGTCCCCCAGAAAATAAGATCAAAAAAAAAAAAAAGAAAAGAAGATCAAAGACTTTCAGAGCTGGAGGGAACCTAATAATGTAAACATAGAAACCGTTTAAATAATCTGCGGATAATAAGTAATTAGGAAACAAATTCCAGAGTTGTTAATACGGGCATGTGAGGCAGAGACTAAGGCTGTGGGGAAAATCAGATTTTATTCCTCTACCCACAGGCAGGCTGGTATCAGAGTGAATATCTGCAAATATCTAAAGGGGGATCTGAGTAGGTTAGGGGTACAATTTTAAGGAAACAAAAAGAATCTGGATGAAATGTTTGAGTTTAAGGTTGTAGGCCCCTACAGCACAGGTTGGAACACAGAGCTAGAGTCAGGAGACCACGGGGAGACCTTAGCCCCATTTTAAACTTTTAATGCCCTTGTTCCTTGTTTACCAGGGGCAAGCTATTGCCAGTAATGGAGAGTCCATTGTTTGTACTGGGCAACTCTCTTAGGACACTGTCAGGCCAGTACTGGTAAGAGTTATGATTAGAACCCATGTCTCAAGATTTTAAGTTAGTCTTTCTATCAGACCAGGTCTAAAAATAGCTGAGTTAAGAAATGTTCTATCAAGTTACACTGGTCTCCCTGTGCTGTGCAGGTCTACCTAGTGTGTATTCTTCCACCCACAGCTCCAGCCACTCTGATCTCTTGAGTACCTCTGACAAACACTAACCTCCTCGAGAACTTGCTACTTTTCCTTCCCAAGCAGGTATATTTAAAGAATATATCTTAAACACTGTTTAAAAGGCTAACTATCCACATTTGATGATTTTTTTATGGGATTGTGAACATTCTGAAAATTAATGAGGAAGATCAAAGTGAACGATTCAATTATACTCAAACTTAGGAGCAATCTACTTAATTAGAAATCTTCCTTATAAAAAGCCTAAATATTTAATGGATATGTAAAAATATTTAATGGACAAAAAGTATTCAAACTGGCATTACTTATGGGGTGGAGGAAATACTGCTAGTTTCCCTCACAAAGAATAAATCTATGTAGTTTATTACAACTATTTGAGAAGAAATTTAACCTCACCATTGGTCAAACCAAACAGAAAGACACTATTTAACAGATTAAATTGGTAACTATGCTTAAAAATGGGAAAAATCAAAGTTGAGAAGGCTATGAAGTTAAACACCTCCATACAGTACTGGTGAAAGCTTAAGCCAGCACTCCTTTGGGAAGAAAGTCAGGCATAGGCACCGTTTTAAATATAAGCCATCCGTTTACATTATTACACTGCTATAACAATGAAGAAACTAGACAGTCTGAAAGAGAAATGCTTGGGGAATGGTTATATAACTCATGCCCACCCATATGAAAAGGGAAGAAAGAAAACATCTTCCCTCTCTGCTAATACCCCCACAGCACACTTCTGTGACCAGACCACAGACCCCGTTCATTCCTCTACACACCAAGCAGTTCTCTAGTGGACACCAACTGAGTATCCCACAGTTCAGTTCAATTCTTAGACTATCACCAGATGGGCAAGGTGGCACATGTCTGTGATCCTAGCACTCAGGAGGCTGAGGCAGAAGGATCTTTGAGTTTGAGGCTGACCTGAGTTACATAGTGTCAAGGACAGCCTGCACTACATGGCAAGACCTTGTCTCAAAAACCAAAACTAACCAAACCAAACCAAACCAAACCAAACCAAACCAAAACAAAATGATTTAGGTTATGTACCTGAGATAGTGGCTACAAACCTGAGTCCTACAACTTTCTCCTTGGGTTAATCTGCCAGGATGTCTCTCAGAACATTTGCTACTTTATTACAAAGGACAGAGAAGAGGCACACCAAGTAAGATCTAGAAGAATTCTGAGCACAGGAGCTTTTGTGTGCTACCCTCCTGGTAGGTGTACATAGTCATCAACCAGAAAGCTCACCAAATTTCCTGATTAGAAAGTTTTTATAGATCTTGATCTCTAGGTCCTCCCACTTTTTCCTGAAGGCTGGTGGGTAGGGCTGAGAGTTTCAACTCCCTAATGTATCTCCCCTGGAAAATAACACTAGCATGATTTTTCAGGGCGCTCCTAATATAACCCCAAACCAGATAATAAGCCCCAGTTAAAATCATCAGACACATTATTATGTCTGTTGAAACACTGGACACCCAGGTCCACATGCGGGCTCCACCTTTGCAGTGTCCCTTGAGGACAGGCCATGGCAAAAGGGCACAAAGCTGCAGAGTGGGGGTCCTGTGAATCCCCCATCACTGCACTTCTGCTGTGGGGGGACTCCACGTTTCCTCACCATTGTCACCCCCAGCCTGTGGGGACACCGAAGCCTTGCTCACCTGGGTATCTGCAGCAAACCAGGGACCAGGCCAGGAGAGCATAGTACACATTGCTGATGCAACAATCCATTCACCAGACAGCTATTTGGAGTACCTACCATATTCCCCAGAAAACAAGACCTAACCAGAAGATAAGCCCTACTATGATTTTTCAGGATGCTTATAATACAACCCCAATCCCAAAAATAAGCCACAGTTAAGATCATCAGCCAGATGGGTGCATTAAGTATATCTACTGCAACAAATGATGAATGTATTGAATTATAAAATGGTATTAATACACAATTAAATATAAATAAATGACGTTAATATTGAAACCTAGAATGATAATATAAACTATAGTTTAGTATTTGTAAATGCCCAAGCATATGCCCTTGGACAAGAGGTAAATGCCTATGTAAACAGCTGAACTTGAGACTTACCTTATTGTCAAATGACCAACCACAGTACAGACACAACACAGAAATAATTGCACACTTGATAACAAACAGATATGGTTATGTCTAATATGAATCTTCATAATTCAACACATTCTGTGTTGAAACAGATGTACTTAATGCACCTGTGTGAAAGTAAGAAGTATTTTCTGGATTTTGGTGCCTGCAGTCCATCATTCTTTTTTTTTTTTTTTTTGGTACTGGGAATCAAACTCAGGGCTTCACACTTGCCACGTAGGTGCCGTGCCACTGAGCTACATCCCTGGCCCCAGACCCATCATTCTTAACTGCAATCATTTTTGTTGCCACTCCTGTCCTGTAAGTTTACAATTAACCATTAATTTAATGTGAAGCCTAGCCGGCAAGATGTCACAGTTTGGGTGAAGAATTCATGGGATAAAATCACCAACGGCTGTATTGCCAATGCACTAGGAGCAGGCCACGTAGGCAAGAAGCGCTCATTCAAGGAGAGCTCTGTTGCTGGACGTGAGAGACTGGAGCTGATAGTGCTACAGATGGAGTCACAAGCAATTTATGATGATGTTCCAGCAGAAGATGACAGGACTGTACATGGATAAATGTAGATTTTGTACATGAATAAATGCATATTGTTGTGAATGAATAAATATAGATTGATGTACATGAAAAAATAAAATAGTCTATGAAAATAAGCACTATTGTGTCTTTTGGAGGAAAAATTGACGTAAGATCCTGTCTTATTTTCTGGGAAATATGGTAATCCTCTAGTCACTTGGTCTTTCTGGTGATCAGGTCCATTTTGAGACTACCTCAGGGATCCCACTCTAAGTCACTGCTTTACCAAAATAGAGGTGTGATGGAAAATGATTATTATGATAAAAAAAACTGATAGCCCCATTACTCAGGAAATTCCAAGGGCTGGAGAGATTTTGTACAAGAACAAATACTATAACAAACAATGGTCCATATGTGGCAGGTACCAGATGAAGATCAAAACACGTATTTCTTATTATACAACATATGCTAAATCACTTTGTTCTCACTAAAATGATGTTTACAAAGTTTGTAACAATATAGGGACATTTATGCAACAAATGTTTACTGAATTCCTATCATGTGTCATCTTCTGCATGAGGCTCAGATGAACCAGCAATAAAAAAGATAAGCATGTTTTCCTTGTGAAGCTGATGACCCAAGATATAAAGATTGTTGGCATTTAAAATATGGCCTAATACCAGAGCCACAGGCATCACACAGGTGTTCCAAGAGCCTACGGGAGGAATACCTGGTGAAAGAGGAGACACCCAGACAAATGAAATCTAAACTGAGACCCTATGAATAGGGACAAAAGGCGAAAAGAATGTGTCTTGAAGAGGGACAAGCATGTGCAAAGAAAACGCAGCCTGCTTAAGGAAGAGAAAGTTAAGTGGAAGAAGCTAGAGCATAGTGTTCAGGACATCCAGTATGGGAGGAGGGAAGAAAAAGAGAAGAGAGGGGGGTAGAATATGAATTACTATACTGGAAACATTTCCAGACTTCCCAATAATTTTAATCAAACTTGATATGGTACAATATGTGGTACACAGAAGGGACAGAGGAATAAAGGTCCATATTATCAACTTATTTTCTTATTTGCCTTCCCCAAATGCTAACTGTCAGTGGGAAAATACATTATATGAGCTGTCTGGTTTTCTACTTTCAGATTAACAGGAGTTCCTTGTATTTCTAGAATCTAGATCTGAACTGACTTCAAGAATCAAGAATCTACTTGCCAAGAAACTGAAAAAAAAATTAAGAAAACATAACTAATTCAGCAAATTCAAAATTTTTCCTTCCTTGGATAACTTCTGGCATTGAACTGAAAGCCATTTTTCCTTCTGCTTGAAAAATATAAAGTATCAAACATGAACATGATATGCCTATAAGTAAATTACAAATGAGCACAGGAATGGGCATCATGTCCAAGTAGCATATCCAATCAGTAATGCCCTTCTAAAGTCTTATGAGGGGAGAAGTTTTCTTTCTTTCTTCTTTCTTTTCTTTTCTTTTCTTTTCTTTTCTTTTTTTCTCTCTCTCTCTCTTTCTCTCTCTTTTTTTTTTTTTGTACCGGGATCAAACTCACAACCTTGCACCTGTCAAGCAGGTGCTTATGCCACTGAGCTAAATCCCTGGCCTGAAAGGTTCTCTTTTAAACCTAATTGTTTCATTTTAGCATCGTGTGTGTGTGTGTGTGTGTTACTGAGGATTTCACCCAATGGTTCTCTACTATTGAGCTACACTTTTGGTCCTTTTTATTTTGAGACAGGGTCTCACTAAGTTGCCCAGACTGGCCTCAAATATCCACAAGATCCCCCTGCCTCTCAGGTGGCTAGGATTATAGGCATATGCCACTATACTGTTATACTATACTGTGTGTGTGTATATAGATATACACACACACACTGTATATATATAGATAGATAGATAGATAGATAGATAGATAGATACAGGTATATAATAAAATGTTAATTTTAACTTTATAAAGTAATAAAATAAAGTATGAAACATATAGGAATAATCTTTCTTCTCTCTCTTCCTTGTACGTGGCAGGAGCACTAAGAGCCAGGGCCTGCTCTGAGGCATTCCTAGCTAGCCATGGTGTCAACAGTAAACAGATTTCATTTCTCCTGGCACTGGAGGGTGTGCACTAAAGTTTAACCATAAAACTTATCTATCCTCACATTACAGTGGAAAGAACACAAAATTCTGGGCAATGGAAACAGACATGGGTGCTTTGGAGCGTATGATGAAAGGTGACAGATGCTTCAGTAGAAAAGCTATTTAGGTCTTCTGACTTGCTGACTTCCAATGAACTTTATATTAAACTTAGGACTTGCCAGGCATTCTCTTAGGATTTATTTCTTTTAGTAACTTCGTGTAGGAACAAAGAATATCCATGCCATGGTTTGCATATGCAAGGTCCCCTGTTTAGAATTCCATTTACCCACCTTATTTACATTCCTGCTTTATTTTTTTAACATATAAAAAGTCTGTAATATCTTTAAAGATACTGACATTTTGTTCTGTTCTCTTTTGTTTTATTCTCTTTAAAATAAAATAAAAAATAAAGATACTGACATGGGTAAACAAACATCACAGGATAGAATAATACAGTTACCATTAAAAATATGAAGTGAAGTCAGTAGGAGAAATAACTACATTCTATTAGGTGATCAGAGCATCTTAAAATTAGGAAGGATCTAAGATTTCATCAAATCTAAGGCCATGACAAATGAGTAGTTCCCTTTACAACATTCTCATCTTGTTAAATATATTTCTAGTGCAGAGCCTCTGTGACAGGCAATGCACACCCTGAGAAGATAATGTATTCCACTTTTCAGAAGCCATATTACAAGTTTCTTTGAGTCATGCCAAAGTCTATCTTCCCAACAAATATATTCCTTTCCTCTATGCCACTGTCTTAGTTACTTTTTATTCATTGCTGAGACAAAATACCTGATGCCCAAAGTTGGGAAAGGAAAGGTTTATTTCTTACAGTTTTTGGAGGTTTCAGTCCATACTCAGTTGGCTCCAAGGCAGGGTGGCATGGCGCGGTTGCAGCCGAAACCGCCAAGAGAGACACACCTCCTTCCTGCCATTACATCACATCCTGGCTCCACCCCCTAGGAGGGTGTAGCACTGATACCACCAATCCAAGTGCTAGACAATGAACCAATCACAAATGCACAATGCAAATATATGAGGCGGGGGGGGGGGCACCAACATAAACCATAACAGCCACTATACAGCGATTAACAGCGCAATAATGTATTTGACCACTTTTTTTTTTTTTTTACATGTGCAAGGTTTTGATTTAGGTATTATACAATGGTAGAAACCAGTGTAACACAGATGCTGCCTTCACAGGCTCTCAATCAAAGGGGGAAGACTTTTCTAAAAGTGTATAATTATAACATGCACTACAAGTGTAAGTGTCAAAAGCACTGAGAGGGCTGGGGATACAGCTCAGTGGCACAGTGCCTACCTGGCAAGCACAAAGTTGTGAGTTCAATCCCCAACACACACACACACAAAAAAAGGCACTAAGAAAGTATAATGGGGATTCTAAAAAGGGAAATACTAAATCAATCTCTGAAAAGAATCAAGGAATCAGGACAGGATTCTTAAAGTGAGTAACATTTGCAAGGAACCTTGGAGACAGGCATTTCCATTAGGAAGGGGCCTTGAGTTATGGGATTGTGGATAAGACCATGATCTCCAGAAATACATAGTCTGGGTTTGAATCTTAACTTTGTCACTTTATAGCCCGGTGGCTTCCGACAAATTACTTAAAATACCTATGTCCCTGTTTTCTTTTTTTTATATATAAAATATTTAAAAATATGAGAACTAAAGGTATTTATTAGTGAAGATACTCAGAACAGTGCCCAGCACTTAACATTGTCTAAGTGTTTGGTGTTTTTATTATTGAGAAAATAACAAAGGTAAGGTCTATAGATGTGAGAAGGAATTAATAGGTTGAACTTTTTTTTGGTACCAGCAATTGAACCCAGGGCCTCGCACTTGCCAGGCAGGTGCTGTACTGCAGAGCTAAACCCCCCAGCCCAATCAGGTTGAATTTAAATATGCTCTTCTTTCTGCATTTCTTCTGAACCCTAACTACATACAAATGCTAGCAAAGTACCTAATACTTAAGAGCTCTTCACCCCTGCTATCCTCTTTCTCTCTTCCTTCTCTTCAGTGCTCTGGTCTGTACTTCTCTGTCTTGTATTACTCATGTAATTACATGAATAACTACATTATCTGCTTCTTGTGTACTTTTTATGGGCAACAGCTACCTTCTTTAGTCTAAACCCTAGTCCCCAAATCTGATGTGCATGAGAAACTGAGAAACTCTTGAAGACCATTAAAACTATATAAAGCCTCGGGACCAACTCAAATCTAGCATTAGAATGTCCAAGAATAGCAGAGTATCATTGGAAGTCCCATGATGTCCTGAATGAGTTGATCAGTAGACCTCATATTTGAAAGTTGGTGAGCTTCTAGTACTGATAAGGTAGGTATACAATAAGAAGTTACAAGGGAAGACAAGTGCCTAAAATACAGTGAAGCATTACTAGAAAGGCACTAAAGCCGAGCCAAATTGGTACAAAAGGTCAAACTGAGAAGCCAATTTCCAGTTCCAAAATAACATCCCTTCTCAGGAACTTTATCTCAAGGGCACTTGCAAGCCTTTCAGCAGATCACAGACACTAAAAAAACAGAGATAGTTAAGAAAAAGTTCAAACCAAGATTTACTTATTTGTTTTAAACAAATGTTAAGTAGGTGTGTGTGTGTGTGTGTGTGTGTGTGTGTGTGTGTTAGGCAGTACATACAAAAACAGTTTATAAACTAAACTAAAATATGTTAGTATTATTTGGACACTAATAGTGTAGTGCCCTAGAAGCACTACAAAATAAAATTAGCTCAAGTTTAATGTGATTTTCCCAACTGAAAAATCTAAAAGGAATCCATGTTTTTGAACAGAAGATGAACAAAAGAATACTCAATTCAAACATGCAAACCTATTTTTTTTCTTGTAGTATGGGTACTGTTACGAAGACTTGAAGCTTTTCCCATTCAGATCTGAACAAGTTAAAATCAGGAAACAGTGTTATGGAGCTTTGATCTTTATTTTAATGCTCCAACACTGAGCTCCCACCAACGTGGCGCTGCCATCTTTCCATTAAACTAACAAAAGAGGCAAAAGAGGGCCCTCACAGTCAGTCTTTTTTTTTCTTTTGAGCAAAACAGAAAAAAAGGAATGAAATGATACAGAATTTCAAAAAAAAGAAAGGAAAAAACAGTAGGGAATTAACACTAGTTAATATATTGCACATTGTTATCTCTGAACTAGTTGTTCAGTGTTAACATGTTTGGGAAACACTTAGTTGAACACTTCCTGATTCTCTCCAAATTCTACAGCAATTTGTTGTCTAAGTAACTAGGGGAAAAATATTTAAACTACTCAAAGCTGTCATTCTGATACGTTTTCCAGCCTGAATTCTTTCTTGGGCCACGTTACAGCTACTGGCCATGAATCAGATTTACTTGAAATATGTCCAACCCGCAATATGTGGCAAGTAAACAGTTACTCTTCAAAAACTCCTCGTCTCTATCCAGACTATCACTCAAAGTCATCAAGATTTTTCAGTTTTCCCCTCAAACTGCTTTCTTGTCACCAGGTACTATTCCTCAAAGACTAATAATAGGAAAAATTTATCAACAGCATAGATATAAATATCAGAAAGAGCTATGAAAGGATACTCTGGAAGACATGTGTCTCCTTTTTAGAATATTTTAAAAACTAAGTAAACTTTATCTTTCTGGGGTATTTTAGGTTAGCTTTTCAGTACCCAGGGAGGGAATGAATCACTTTCCAAAACTGGGAAAAGTTTTGACATCTGATAAGATAATTCAATGGTGACAACATTGAAGAGAAACAAGCATCCTCATACTCTATCGTTGGTTCTCTACACTGATACAATCTTCTCTGAACACAATTCAGCAATCTCTACCAGTTTTTAAATATAGTACATGCCATCAAATGATGCAGTTAATCCACTGTTTAGAATTAATTCTATAAATATATTTGTAAAGGTATAGAAAGATACAGGGATGCTTATTGAAACATCACTGAAATAACAAATAACACATCATACATGTTTATAGATAAGTGAATGACTAGGTAAATTTCTTTACATTAGAATGCTATAAGATATTAAAAAGAATAAAGAATATCTGTATAGAAAAATTTTAAGATATAAGTGAAAAAAGTAGTTTACAATGTGATAAATATACACACATATCCAGAAAGGTTATAAACACATATGTATTTGTAGCACTGTAATAATTTGTAAGAAACATTAATATGGATTGACTGAGAAATAAAACCAAGGGTAAACAAGAAAACAAAGTGCCAATAGGAGGCCAAGCCCTCCCTGCAAGTCAGTGCCATGTGTGGGCCACTGAGGGGAAAACCAGATGCCAGCTCTTTCCCATGAGTCAGCACCATTTGTGGACTGCAGGGGAGAACAAGAAGCCAACAGAAGACCAAGCTGTCCCTGTGAGTCAGTGCCATAAGTGGGCCACTGTGGGGAGAACCAGACACCAGCCCCTTCTGGCGCACAGGCTGGGGGACAAGAAGAGCCAAGGTCCGCATCCTCTCCCACTTCAACCTGATAAGCGGCCAGCTGATCTGGAGAAACACAGGTTGCGATGATAGCTACTGAGGTAAAATACAACTTAATGCTTATAGTAGTGTTTCACTGAGTTTGCAGGACTAAAGCCAGTAGTCTGATCATCTATTCTGAGGATAACAATATGCAATATTACCATCTATGGGAGATCTTGTGAAGGTGGTAGCCACTGTTGATGCCCTATTATCTTGTTTTGAGGTCCTGTATCATTTTCATTTTTTTATTTGGTTGGGTTTTATTCTATTTTGTGTTGTTTAATTTTTTTTTATTTTAAAGAGAATAAAACAAAAGAGGGCAGAACAAAGCAGATCAGAACAGAACAACATAAGCAACAAAACACTTTGCCATAAGACAACCGGACATTAACAGTAGCTATCAAAATATCTCTTTCTCTGCTATAGTTGGCAATAGTTTCAAATACAATAATATCAAACATAACACAATAGTATAAAACCATTCAAGAGAATGAAAGAATTACAGGACATTCTGAACCGAATAACTATGATCAATGGCTACTATAATATCTCATTTTCAATAAAAAGATTTGTTTACACTATCACATATATTAAAATCCCAATAAGACACAACATGATAGAACCGATGGTAATAGCAGAGTAGAAGCATGGTAGGACTTCTAAGGAAGACGATATTAAATCAGCAATGGCTGCCATAATGTTTTGTTTTCTTCAAAACAGCTGTTCATACCATCACACATAATAAAGTCAAATAAAACAGAATAAAACCATTCCAACTGATGAATGAAAACATTGAAAGGCTTCAAAGCAATGAATTGGGAAATCATGATTACCATAAAATCTTATATACTGTTACCAACTCTCATGTGTTGTTTGATTTTATTATATCTGATGGCATGGGCAGCTATTTCAAAGATAACAAGATATATTATGGTAATCCAAATATTTTAGATTTACTATTGTCTTGTCTTAAAGTCCTTTATTGCATTCACTGTTTTGTTTTTATTGGTTCTATTCTGTTCTGTTTTGTTTGATCTTTACTATGTCTGAAGATTTTGAAGATAAGAGGCATTATGGTAGCCATTGTCGATTATCTATTACTTTGTTTTGCAGTCCTATTTCACTTACACTGTTTTGTTTTGATTGGCCTTATTCTGTTTTATTGGCTTTATTCCGTTGATTTTATTATTTTTAAAATCAAAATTATAAAAAAGAAGAAAAAAGTGCTGAATATTAAAAATTTATCATCTAGCTATAATATTAAAAAGCATTATGACAACCCCTTGGAAAACTGTTTCTTATAAAATTAAATATACATGTGTCCTATGACCTAGCAATTCTATTCTTAGCTATCAATCTAACAGAAATAAAGACATTTCAGCAAGGAGACTTGCACAAAAATATTTATAGTAGTTTCATTCATAACAGTCTACTAGGAAACAACTCAAACACTTATCAACAGGAGAATGGATAAACAAACTGCTATATTCCAATGCTACAAGAAATACTTGGCAAGAGAAGGAACAAAGCACTGATATGAGAAAAACTTGAATGAACCTCACATTATGCTAGCTGAGAGAGGTCACACATAAGAGTACCTACATTCACTTACAATTCCACTAGCTATATTCATTGAACAGTTCCACTTACATGAAGTTCTAGGATCAGCAAAACTCATCTACAGTGACATAAGTCAAAAAGCTTTATCCCGGTAGTGGTGCAAAGTGAGAGGGGAATGTTTGAGGAAAACAGAAGATTAATGGCCGAAGGTTTAGTTCCGTGGCACAAGTGCCCGCCTGGTAGTGCAAGATCATGAGTTCAATGCCCAGTACAAAAACAAACAAACAAACAAACAAACAAACAAATAAAAAACCCCAGAAGATTAATAGAAATAGGTTGGATGCTTCTGAAGTGATGGAAGTGTGCTGTATCTAGTTTTGGCTGGTAGTTAGCTGAATGTATACAACTGTCAAAACAAATTATGTATTTCAAATCTGCAATCCAATGGTTCTTAGTATGTTCACAGGTATGTACTAGTATTACCAGTCAACTTTAGGGTATTTTCATCACCTCAGAATGGAATTCCATCTCCTCTCCTAATATCTTTATATGTCCTTCAGTCCTAAGAAATTACAAATCTCTCCATCTCTGTGAATTTGCTTATTCTGGACATTTTGTTAAGATGGAAACATAAAATATATGATTTGTTGTGACTGTTTTTTTTAACTTAGCAAATGTTTTCAAGATTCACCTATGTTGTAGCATGAATCAGTATTTCATGCCTTTCCGGGCTGAAGAGTATTCCACAGTATGAACATACTACATTCTGTTGGTCTGCTCATCAGTTGATGACAGACCTAGGCTATTTCCACTTTTTAGCTGTTTGGAATAATAGTGCTACAAATACGTAGGCACAATTTTTTTGGTGAGAAGTACATATCTTATTGTTGAAAACTGTACCTCAGATTTAAGAAAAGATATGGATATGAAAATTGTATTGTTACTTTACAGTATTATTTTAGGGTATTTTTTTCTTTTATTTCAGGGTATTTTAATGAATAGAAAAACAAAAACATCTCAGAATGGCACATTATCTCACAACACATTATGACAAAAACATGCTGTTTCAGAGGAGAAAGAAGTTCTGTATCAATAAAAACTACTAACTAAATGCCACACGCAGCTCCTAATGAAACACAGATCTCCTCTGCAGTAAATAAGGATCTGGCCAAAGCAGAACTGAAAGCAGTCACACATGCCCTGTGACTTTTTAAGGCTTCAGTCACCATGCCACAGAAATATTTGTTATCATTTTGACTTTTTTATATTCCACTAGCAACAAGAATCAACACCAAACTATGTCTTGATTCTCTTTTTTTTAAGTTAAGAAACCAATTTAGTCTATTTACCAAAGGGAAAAAGTTTTAAAATAACATTTGTGTAGTATTGGGCACAACATTTACACAGAGATCAGATGATGCCATGCGGCTGTTATCATAGAAAGAAAAATATTTTCTATATAAATTAAACAGTATTTTTTCATGAAATAGTTATGAATTATTTTCAATGTTATGATACAAGCAAGAGTACTACTGCTGGCCAAAAAACAAAATAAAATAAAATAAAACCCAAAGCTAGTTAAGTGATCTATCAGGACTTCCTTTTGTAGAAATGACAGAAAGGAATACCAGGAATTATGATGTTCCTTCTATCTTTGGGGTACTCTGGTAATACTTATATACATACATTTCTGTATTGTATCCACAGGACAGCCTTAGACAAGAAGGACTACATTTTATTCCCATCTTACACATAAGGAAACTCGGATTAGTAAACTAAGCTATATATAGAAAATATCTGAAGAACTTAGGATCAAATCCAAGACCTCTTTCTCATAGAACACATACCTAAATTTGGGTAAATCCCCCCTTACAGTCCTTTCCATTCATAGCCACCTTTCCTAAAAGTGTACTTGCACTACTGCTGCCATTTTCTCTTCTCTAATTCTTCCTGAATCTCATGTGTTTTCATAAAACATAACTGCTGCAGGATTCACAATGACTTTGTAACAACCAAATCCAAAGGCCTCTTTTACGCTGTAACATTTCTGGCCTCTTTTCAAATGCTTTTCTCCATGGGCTAATTGAGCCTTTCTTCTCTTTTTTAAGTGGCTTTTTTCCCCCCTACATCTTTACTTTTTATGGCCACTAAAACTTACGTGTTTATTCTTGATCTTTGTGCTGGAGTTCAACTCTATAATTTCTATTTGATTCTTTTGTGTAATTTCTATATCTGTACTAGTATTCCCTACTTTGGTAAAACATTTACATATTTTCCTTCTGTTCTTTACATATAGTTCCTTTTTGTTCATTAACTATGCCAGCAATAGCTGCAGTCTTCATCTAGTAATCCAGTATTGTGGCTTCTTCAGCAAGGAAAGGATAGTTGCTATTGACTGCTTTTCTCCCTTGTGTACAGGCCACTGTTTCTTTGCAAATCTCATAGTTTTTTTTTATTGCAAATTGGACATTTAAAGAAATATATTGTGGCTATTCTACAAGTCAATCAGATTATCTCCCCTTTCCATAATTTGTTCCTGTTGCTGTTTAGTGACTTTTCCAAACTAATTCTATAAAGTCTCTATTCTTTGTCACATATGACAACAAATGACTGCTGTATTCTTTGCCACATATTACCACATATGTCTATTTTGGAATTTTCTTCTTGGTTAACTTAGTAAGCAGTTACTGACTGGGTAGAGATTTCCTTAAACACCTGGAACTAAAAGTCTCCTGGTATTTTCTGAGGTTCTATGCCTACATGTGTGTTCAGATCAAACCCACCATGCAGTTTACCATTTTTGCCTTACCTTGTGCCTGTGCAGAGCCTAAGGTTAGTTAGAAGTGAGGTCTTTTCTGGCATGCACACAGCCCTTCCCATGTGCGAGCATTATGTATGTACTTGGCCTGCTAGATTCCCTGGAATTAAGATGTGTTATGTACATGTACAAACTTTTCATGATAAATGTAATTATTATGTACTGCAAATATAGTGATTTTTAAAAAGCACCAGCTAATAAATTTTGATAATACAAACTTACATTCAAAGAAAGGACTAAACCATGCTTACAGCAAAAACGACAAAAGCCTATGAAATATGTGAGTAGTGTTACCTGTAGCTCCCAGTGGGTGTCCCTTGGAAAGCAACCCACCACTAGGATTTATGACCCACTTTCCTCCATAGGTATTATCTCCTCTATCAATCAGGGTTCCACTCTGTCCTACAGAATGAAAAATAACATTCATAAGCATTACAAATAATATTGGAACAAATTGCTTGTTTTTAATTTATCCATATAGTCAAGAACTTCTAGATTTTTTTTCATACAAAGATGGAATCTAAAAATATTCTACCAGTGAACTACAGCCCCAGTCCATTCATTCATGCACCCATTCATCTACCTATCATCTATCTCAGCTATCTAAAAATAAACATATTGCTGAATTTAGACTCTTAATTAATTCAAATGTGCATCACTTAATCAAGATTATTGAGGGGCACTATAGTTAAGACAGGGTCTCATTAAATTGCTGAAACTGGGCTCCAACTTATAATCCTGCTTCCTAAACCACCCTAAGGGCTAGAATTTCAGCCATGCATCATTATCCCAGCTTAAGGTAAACATTTTTTCACAGCTTAACAACAATTTGGCAAAACACTTACGAAAATTAAGTAATAAGTGTTGAGCAATAAAGGTTAATCTTTTCAGATATATCCTGCATTTAAAAAGCTATTCGTTCCTACAAGCTTTCTACCTTCCAAAATTGCTCCAAATATATTAAGATTCAAGAGCCAGAAAAAAGGACCCAAGAGGGATACAATATTATGTAACGCTATAACTAAAGCAATTATAAGAGTTTTAAGATTTATAATTTTCCCAAATGTATTCATTTATCTCCATGTCAACTGTACTGCTACAGAGTGTCTAAGTACTTTTAATTAACAGGGAAAAGCAAGAAAAAAAGGTTACCTGCACAAAATTAAGGGTAATGGCTGAAAATGCCACTGAACTACAAAAGTGAGAGAAAAACATTATTTCATATGCCTGGCAGTTTAAACATTCCTGCCAATGTCCTTGTCACTGTTTCAGCTGGTAAAGAAGGAAATGAAGGCACGTGTATTGTATAAAATATCATTCTAGATGATACTTCTGATAAAGTAATAAGAGGTAGATGCCTCAAACAAATGATAATGGTGAGCCGGGTGTGGTGGCACATTCCTGTAATTCCAGCCCTTGGGAAATTGAAGCGGGAGGGCTGTTGCAACTTCAAGACCAGCCTGGGCTACAAAGTGAGCCCAAGGCCAGCCTGAACTGCACAGTGAGATGCTGTCTCAAAAAGACAAAAAAAAAAAAAAAAAGATAATGGTGGTGATAACAATATACAAGGAATCCTTACGTATATCAAGTCTTGTTCTAATTATTTTTGTATATTTTGTATAATTTAACCTCATTATCATTCCTATTTTCCAGATGAATAAATAGGCAAAGTAAGAAAAAGAAATAAAAAACAAAGGCACTACTAGTAAAATGAAATGTACTCATCACAGAATTTAAGCAACTAACATTCCTATATTGACTTCAAATCTAGGTTATAGATTTTGACACACACACACACACACACACAGCTAAGGCATTCTCTTTTTTATTTTTGGTTTGTCTCTGACTGAACCTACTACAAAGCTCCAATGATCACATGTATCCTACGTAGTATTCCTGATTCAAAACTGATAAATAATGTTACTGCACCAAGTCAGAGCAAATGAAATACAAACATCCCCCCAAAAGAAAACTTTACTGCACATTTTTTTCCCAAAATACACACAGACCTGTGAGATAGGTAGTAAAAGATTTCAAAATATTTCTGAGGAAAGTAATTTTGAACTTAACAACTATCAGTGAACTACAGATGAAAGTACTTAAATGACCACTCTATGTACTGCAGACAGAAGACCAAATGTGCACACTTTTGGAAAACAGTTGTATTGTCCATTATGTGCCAATAGGTAATCTTTGAACTTATGGATTCAACTGTGAATGAAAAAGACAAAACTCCTTGCTCTTATGGTATTTAATTTATTATGGAAAAAGGAGTAAGGAAGAGATAGCCAATACGCAAAATGAGTAAAATAACAATACACAGAGTAGTCATAAGCACCAAGAAAAGAAGGCAGAAAAGAGAAATAAGGAAGTGTTGAGACAAAGACGATGGGGCGAGGCATGTACAGAGGTTCCACTGAGGAGACATTAATTAAAAACTTAAAGGTAGCAGCAAAACAAATCACAGGTTCTGGGGTCCAAGCAACCCAGAGAGCTTGCAGAAGGAAGCTGGTTTGGTTACAGAAGAACTGAATCAGAAAAGTAGAAGACATCAGAGAGAGGAGAGTGGGGAGTAGAGAGTTCACATCTGGCTTTGTCCTTCTGGGTCAGATGAAAAACTACTGGGCTTTGGACAAAGAGTGACATTGGCCTGCTACGTACTCTACTAGGACCATTTGGCTTCAGTCTAGTGACTAGACTGCAAGAAGACAAGGCAGATGCAGAAACCAGTCATGAAACTACTATAATGCTCTACACTAAGAAACCGTGCCAGTGGTGGTGAAGCATAGCACAGTGTGGTCATACTTTGGGTTTCTTTTGAGGGTAAAGTCCATAGCCAACAGGATTCAGAGATGGATTTAACAGGGGCTGTGTGACACAGGACTCAAGAATGAGACTACAATTTCCATTTTGACCATTTACAGGATGGGAAGATCGAGGGAGGAAGAAATTTGGAAAGTATCAGGAATTTAATTCTGAAAGTAGGTGGGAGGCTTATGTCACATCAAAAGTAAAGAGAAAGAAAATCTGAAAAGTAGGCAGCTGGATACCTAAGGCAGTGAGAGCTAGGAATATAAATCTGAAATCATCATCATATATGTGATATTTAACACTGAGAGTTTGTTCCAGTTTGACATATGTTCCCCGGCACACTTCTCCCCAACTAAACACAAGTGAAAACACTGGATAAAATACTAAAATCAACTCCTGAGGACTCTGAAAAGTAAATATGGGGATGATAGGGAGAATGAGAACTTGGAGAAGTCACTGCGCGAGGTTGAGTTCCCAGTCACTTTTTTCAGGTTCTGTCTCAATAGTTACACTCCACACTGAGTGCAGTCCTAGAGCCAAAGAGGAGCACAAACTCTAATAGAAACCTCATCTTCGGAACTAAAAGCACCAGGGTGAAAAAACCCTGCAGGCTAGAGATCAAGGCAAGAGCCACTGGGGAGAGACAGAGAAAAAAAGACCTTCTAAACCCATCAAGAAATCTATTTGAGTCTCAGACTCACTCCTACGTGAAGTATGGAACCAAACCAGCATGGTTTACAGAATGGAATAATGACGTTAGCCGCTGCTCTCAGAAGACAAACCAGAACTTGTGAAACAAATTGGGTTGACTTCTTGCTAACACAAAAACATCAACTTTCCCTAGAGGATCTATATACAACATAACATTCACCCTGTCCAAGCTAAAATCTAAAATTAACATACAAACAACCAGAAACAATGCAACCAAATTTCAAAGGAAAATACCATCAACCTGAGAAAGCTCAGGTTATGGAATTATCAGACTTTAATACAGACAGTAGATTTACAAGGGAAAAAGTCACACTAGGAACAAACAAAGATACAGGTCATCAGCAGAGAAAAAGAAACTATAAAATGAACCAAATGGAAATTTTAGAATTGAAAACTAATATTTGAAACAAAAAGCTCACTAGAGAGCTGGGATTGTAGCTCATTGGCAGAACACTTACCTAGTGGGCATGATCCCTGGATTGAATCCCCAGTACAAAAGCAAACAAAAATTCACTAGAAGGGCTCAAAAGCAGAAAAAGAACAAACAAGGAGTCAGTGAGTTTAAAGATATATCAATGTAAACTATTTAATCTGAAAAACAGGGAGGAAGGAGTTAAAAACAAATGGAACCTTGTGGCTCCAGATTTAACATCTAGCACCTCATATATACACATACAAAAGTTTCAGGCCTCTGTGGGATAATATCAAAAGGTCTACTCTGATATATGCATCACTGCAATACCACAGGTGAGGAAGAAAATTGAAGGAGAACAACAACTGAAGCAATAATCTGAATGACCACAGACTCATTAGATATCATGGATGCCAGAAGAATGAAAAATCATACTTCAAGGGCTACAACATCTAGGAAATCAGAATGGTGTGTCCAGCAAAAATATCCTTTAGGAGTTTAAGGTATTTTTAGGTGAGAGAAAACTAAAAATATATCTCCAAGAGACTTTTTTTTTAATCTTTATTTTATTTTATTTTATTTTATTTTCAGTTTATTTATTTATTTATTTTGTCTTTTTGAGACAGGGTTTCACTGTGCAATTTAGCTGGTCTTCAATTCACCTTGTAGCCCAGACTTGCCTCAAAGCAACCCTCCAGCCTCAGCCTCCCGAATGCTGCGATTATAGGCAATCTCCAAGAGACTTGCTCTTCAAAACAAATGCTAAAAGAAGTGCTTTAGGCTAAAGGAAATGATTAACAGAGAAAACCTGACATAAGGTCAAGGTGGAAAGGAAAGAACCTAATGGTTGCAAGGTTTCTCCATTTTATGTGAAATGCCACAATATTAACTCTGCAAAGGTAAAGTATACATACTACAGCTCTTATAGCAGTGCCCTTGACAAGGAAAATTCTAACTCCAAGGGGGTCTTGGCAATGTCTAGAGACATTTTTGGTTGTCACAACTGTGAAAGAAGGCCACTGGCATGTAGTGAGTAACAACACAAGAATAGTGCTGAATATGCTAAAGAACAACAGAGCCCAAACCTTATCCTAAAGAAACCACCACAGAGAGAAAGACACAACACAAAGAGTTATAGTAAAAAAAAAAATCAACAGATACATTAAAATGATATACTGAAAATATCAAGTAATAAAAAAGCAGGCAGGGAAACGAACAAAAAGCAGATGGTGGCAGGTATGGTGGTATATATCTGTAATATGAGCACTCGGCTGAGGTTGAGGCAGGAGGATTGTGATGAAGCCCAGGCTAGCCTGGGCTCCAAAGTGAGTTCAAGAGCACCTTGAACTGTGAGATCCTGTCTCAAACAAACTAAAAGGAGGAAGCAGGAGATCCAAACAGACACTTCACAAAAGGAGATATATGACTGACCAATAAGCAAAGGAAAAAGAAGCTCAAGAAGTTATCAGTTATATGCAAATTAAAATTAAAATAAAACACTACTATATACTCTCCTGTTTGCCTGAGATTTTTAAAGCTGACTGTATCAAGTGCTGGCAAGGAAGTAAAGCAACAACTCTCATATATTGTTGGTAGTAAAGGAAAACAGTATGCTGTAGAAATGAAAGTACATCAGGGAGACCTCTGGCCAGTAACCAGCTCAGGTCCGGGAGGCAGTGGCCAACCCACCGCCGCGTGCACTCCAGCTGCCATCAGGGAGCCAATGCAGGCTGGGAAAAGCAGCAGCCAGCCCTGCACCAGCACACCCAATGGCCACCATCAGATACCCATAGCCTGCACTGGCCAGGAGAACCAAACAGTCATGCTTTGGAGAAATTGTAGCCAATGTGAGAAGTCCCTGGGACCCACTACATGCTTGTCTGGAAGAACCCAGGAGTATGTCAAAACAAAGAAGCAAAAGGCAGTCTCTGGCCTCCAACCCAAGCAGAGCAAGTCCAGGAAATGTAAACATGGAAGAGATCGGGAGTCACACACCTGAAGTTTCTGAAGTGGCGGCAACTGAAGTAAAGAAACAACTTCATAAGGCTATAAAAGAAATTAGAACAGAAATGCTATCTCAGGTAAAGAAAAGAAATGAAAAATGTAATAAAAGAATTGCTAAACATCTCTAAATAAGACATAGACAAAAAATGGAAGAGCATAGGAAAATGAGGGAAACCTTGAATAAACAATATAAAAGACTTGGAATACATGAAAAAGATTCAAAGAGATATCCAGGAAATTAAAAACTTCATTGAACGCTGGCAAAACGGCTCGAAAGAAACTGAAGATAAACTTTCAAACCCTGAAGACAGGTTTGCAGCTTGTGATGGCAAAAGGAAAGATCTCTTAAAAATAACAAGGAACCAGGAAATAACAATTCAACAGCTGCAAGATGACACAAAGAAAAACAACTTAAGAATAGTAGGTGTCAGCGGAAAAGCAGGGCTTAACACAAATGACATTGAAAACCTATTTACAGGAGTAATAGCAGAAAACTTCCCAAGCAAGGCTGTGACATACAGATCAGTGAAGTCATATAGCACTCCAGCTAGCCATACCAAAATAAATCTATTTATTCTAGACATTAAATCTATTAAATCTAGACATATAATAATCAAGATCCCCAGAAATTCAACACAAGAACAGAATATCAAAAGCTGTTACAGAAAAGAAATAGATCACCTATAAAGGAAAACCCATTAGAATCATGACAGACTTCTCAACACAAACCATCAAGGGAAGAAGAGTTTGGAGTGAAGTATTTCAAGTCCTGAAAGAAAACAACTTCCAACTCAGATTGATGTAGCCTGCAAAACTTATCTTTCAAAATTAGCGGAGAAACAAGATACTTCCAGGACAAGGAACAACTGAAGGAATTCATGACTGACAAACCAAACCTACAAAGAATACTGAAGCACATGCGAGAGAGAGAAAAAAATGATCACAGTTCCAGGAACAGCATCAAAGGAGGATCACCAAGCAGGGCACACAATTGAGTGGAGGGAAAAAGTAGGCAGCCAATGGCAGGAAAATATCATGGTAGAGATGAACCAGTGCATGCATATTGGCCATAAGCATTAATGTAGGTGACCTCAATTCACCAATAAAAAGAAACACAGGCAGAGTGGATCAGGAGACAGGATCCATCAGTATACTTTATACAAGAAACATTTAACTCAAAAGAAAATTCATAGACTGAAAATCAAAGGAAAGAGAATAATGCTCTATGTGACAGGGAACAGAAAAAGTAGAGGTAGCTTGTCCATCAACTGCAGAATGAATAAGAAAGGCTTGGCGTTTATACAATGGAAAGCTACTCAGCTATAAAGAAAGATAACCACAAGGCCACTGTAGGTACATGGATGCAACTTGAGATCATGCTAATAAGTGAAATGGTTCAGAGTCACATGGGTAAACACTATGTTGTCTCCCTAGTATAAGAATCTAACGGAGTTAGTGGGATCCAAAATGCACAATAGATATTGTGAAAGTGAAAGGGAGGAAATGTCTAAAAATGGAGGGCAGAGGCCATTGTTCATCTACTATCGCATTTTGAAGTCATATTATTTTCATTGTTCTGCTTAGTTTGGTTTTATTCTATTCGGTTTGGTTTGATTTTATTATAGTTGATGGCATGGACAGCATCTTGTTTTGAATCCCTGTACTGCTTTCATTGTTTTGACTGGTTTTATTCTATTTTGTTTTGTTTGATTGTATTATGTATTTGTATTATGTTTAATTGTATTACAGGCCACACTTTGACAATAACAAGGCCACTACTTTGATAACAAGAGGAATTATGGTAGCCATTATTGATTTTCTTTTATCTTGTTTTGACATTCTGCACCACATTCCTTGTTTTGTTTTGATTGACTCTATTCTGTTTTATTTCATTTGGTTTTATTCTCTTCAAAATAAAACAAAAAGAAGTGAACCTAAAGGGTTGGCATTACGGTTCAGTGGCACAGTGCGTGCTTAGTAAATGCACAGTCCTGAGTTCAATTCCTGGTATAAAAAAAAGAAAGAAAAAAAGACAAAAAAATAAAAATATTTCAGATGTCAAAAATCATTTTTTTCCATTTTCCTTTTGGCACAATTAGAAATTCTCATTTTCCTTTCTAACACAATTAGAAATATTATGCCTATAATCCCACTACTCTAGAAGGCTGAGGCAGAAGGTTTATGTCTGAACCCAGCTTGGGCAACTTGATGACTTCATAAGAACCTCACTCAAGGGAGCCAGTGAACTACACATCTTGTGAAAAGATTGGCTATGGGTGGAAGACAAGATGGCGGACTGGTAGGTAGCAGGAGAGAGACCCTCTCTGAGAGAGACAGCTCAAATGCCAGAATAAAACACCCTGGAGAGACCCAAACAGAGAGAGATGGACTCTCAAAACCCAGGAAGAAACTAAAGTGCAAAAAACCGCTAGAATATGAGGTCCTGGGGCTACTATTAGTGAAGATAAGATCAGCGAGCGCAGTGCCCTCCTCGAGCTGCCTGAATTCGTGCCCGACCTGAACAAGTGATCTGCGCCGAAGCAACTGGCTTGAGCCGCCGGAGCTCGGAGCTGAACAGCCCTGCATGCAGCTCGCCCGGACTGGCCCTGCACACGACCCACCCAGAGGCACTGTGAATTCCCACCACAGGTGCGCTGAAGTTGGAGGTCGGGGAGCCCAGCAGTTCTCAGGGACTGGGATCAACACTCAGTGAGTGATAGGAATAAGACCCTCCCA